>BQNB010122686.1:997-18444 GCA_026074375.1 Tanacetum coccineum
TATACACACACACACATATATATATTCGAACAGATTGTATAATCTGAAAAGGCACGAATTTTTATGCAATATATAAACTTAAGATTATGATAGTACATTTCAATACGATTCCGAATATATAAGAAACTTGAAAAACGAAGGAGATATGAATTTTACAAGATTTCGATAGTTAAATATATAAAAAGTATTTATATATATAACAATTTATATAAACTACTACTGTACATATTTTTATATAATTTGTAGACATAATATTTTGATAGATCATCTCGATACGAAGCCGTGGATATAAAAAAGCAAAACAGAGTTAAAACGCGAAGGTTATGAATTTTTAAAGATCTTGAGAAATATATTAATTCGCAGCTTTTATAAAGCTGTGAAAAACTGCAGATTTCGAAATCGGTATTTTTGAGGGCTTTTGAGTCCAATTCGGCTAAAGTATAAAACTACAAGCTTGTTCGGAATGATGTTTTACTATACATATACAGTTTTCAAAACCTAGAAGTGCATAAATTGTGAACTAGACATCAAAGAAACTAGATAATTTTTATATAAAATTTTCTGCACCATTTTTCTGACATGAATTGTGTTGATTCGTTTGGGCTATAAGAACCTTAGAAAATATTTTAGCATTACTTGTATAATATTTATATGCGGTTTAAAACCTTATAAATATTATTTTATAAAACACTTGAACTTTATATTATGACACTTTATAAATAATAAAAATATTAATTCAAACGATATCAACAATAATTATTTATCGGACAAAGGTGATATTTTACAAAGTACATACACTTGGACATCAAATAACAAATGTAACTTAAACATTGTTTCAACTTTTACAGATTAAACAAAAACTATTAAGTGGTGATATAACTTGATAATTCACATTGTTGTATTTATTTTACATACATTACACTCATACGACCTATAATTAATTAGGTTGCATTTCGGCTATTTGTGATGCCATTCTTTGTTGATTGTTGCTACATTCGATACCTTCATTTGAGGTGAGTTTCATGGCTCCTATTTTACTTCTGTATAACTCCTTTGGGGAGGATACATGTGCATTTACAAAATCGTTTACATACTTGTTTTCATAACTTACTTACATGAATGATTTCAAACTCGTTTACATGTTCGTTTACATACTCGTTTTCATAACTCATTTACAAACTCGTTTACATGCTCATTTACAAACTTGTTATTGCTCAGGTGTTCCAACACTTTTCATTGTTTACAATAATTACGTAGCGTGCCTAAGTAATGATAACCCACACTGTCCATTATCATGAAATGTTAATTACATTGTGTAAGCGCGAGTGTTATTACTAGATCTATTTGGGATTGACATCCCCGTTCGGGTGAGTAGCGCTCACTAGTTTGACGGATTAAACTAATGGAAATATACCATGTCAGATTTGGGATGTTGATGGTTGACATCTATATGGGGCATTCACTAGCATTAAATTGCATACATACATGTCGTAGTGTCAGTTTCATGAGCTTAGTGCAGTCGTAATTACATTTGGTGATATTGTATGTGTTACAATGTCATACACTTTAAAATCTTATGATCTACACTATTTTTACTAAACGTCACTAGTTGTTAAACACTCTTTTATGATACTGTGGTCAAAGCAGTAAACAATACACTCTTTTAGTCCTGAATTTATATGTTCATACATCTATGAACTCACCAACTTTATGTTGACACTTTTAAGCATGTATTTCTTAGGTGAATTAGATGCTTGGCTTATGTAGTGTGCATTGGAGTCTAGACTTTTCAAGAGTACATTCATGGATTTCTACAAATCAAATCTTGTTGTGTTATTTCATGCTTTTCATTGTGATGCAAACTTCGGGACAAATGTTATATCAAATGTATGTGTTCAAACTTAATCAACGAGGGGAATTTACTTTTCAACGGTCATTTAAAGGTCGTTCTCTCTTATCTTGTGCAATGGTATTATGAAGTAACGCTCCCGAACCCTTATTCCACTACGACCTATTTTGGGGGTCTTACAGATTGGTATCTAGAGCCAAGGTTATAGAGAACTAGGTTGCATATTTTACCTAGACTATAACTGTTTTCACAAATATTGCATCGCATCAAACTTTTTCATGTGCATACACACTACTTGCTTACTTGCTTACATTACTTGGTTAAATTACTAGGTTACACTACTTGCTTACATGACATAGATATAAACCAACCTTGCATATATTTTACACTCGTTTATATAAGAGTTATTTATATAAATACTAAGACTTTTCTCAAGACTGTGAATGAAACGATGGTCTTTGAAACTTTTATGATTTTACATAATACCATCTTACATAACATTAAAACATGTCACAGTTCTCTGATCCCACTAGTTACCTTACCATTCAACTTCGAGTTTAAACACCCGCCTCATACTACTAAAACACCTATGTCATCTTGTAACCCGTCTTACCTAATGAAACCTAAGTTGGGATTTTCTTTCTTCAACTCTATTTTCCTATAGGATTTCATATTCATACTTTCTTTTAAATTTTCGTTGTACTATGTGGATGATTTTAAATTATCTATCAAACTCATGTGTCATGAATACTTCGTCGATTAAATTCTCTGTCTATTTATTCAAGCCACCCCTTAAATTATTATAGTCCCTTAAGTATTTTTACAATTACTTTATAAACTTTTTCACTACCACATAAAAAACTATTTCGTCGCCTTCCTAAACAGCTTCCATGGTCAATTTACAAACTATTTTGTTATCGATTCGCAAACAATTTGTTACCACATTATAAACTCCTTACTAGTTGCATTATGAACTGTCACGTGATCCCCTCGAAAACTATTTTGACACCACCTCATAAACAATTTTAGTAGTGTCTCATAAACAAAGTCGATGTCATTAATAAACTATTTTATTATTGATTGATAAACCATCATTTTATTATAAACAAACTTCCTACCCAATTCATTATTACTTTATAAACCAACTAGTTTTATAGCCCGCCCGGATGGGCGGGCAAGCTTCGAATAAGAAGACGCATAATAATGAAATAAAAATAGGAAATCATAATGTGTAATATTATTGAAAAGATAACGAAGCATTTTGGTTGAACAAAAAATATGCTAAAAGAATTCAAAGACGAAATAAAACTTCTTTATAAACAACATTTGTCGTGGAGTTTGTATAGTTCCTGATGTGTGTTTTCACAAGCTTTAAAATTATAATAACTAGAAATACCGATTTTAACTAAAACACAACATTCGGGCAAGTATACCCTATTTGAGTGTAATATAGTATTAGGTAGGTCCAGGTCGTTCCACGGGATTTGTAGCAATTCATAGACTGTTTATCAAGTAACAAAGCTAAATTATTGTCACGGATCAAAAAGCCAAAAACGTGGTTTTTTACTGTGTATAATGTAAGAATAACAAGGGCATGATCATATAACATTTATATATAGAGAGAGAGCCATGACTTATATAAAAACAAGCATTACAAGTCATAATATGATGTGGTAATCATAATAACAAGCATATCTTACCATGATAAACATATATGGTTTATATCAAAATATGCATATATATTAATTCCCTACCCAACACCTGGTTTCGCGGTCTGCCAGTCAACTAAGGAAAGAGTTTAAACATTAATTCTACTTGGGTTAGTTATAATTTACACACATTCTCACAAGTATTATGATATTGACACTCCATAGATAAGAAAGGTTTTCTAATTCATTAAGCAAATTAACCCTTTCGGCCTATTTTAAATGTAATGATATACCAAAGATTAAACAAATTTATCAAGCAAGATAACATAGGAATTTCATAACTTATATATAAATCATAGCAAATCATTCAAAATATTATTTATGTTTCAATACGAGGACCAGGTACGTTTACCAAATACCAATATTTCGACTACATAACCACCACCCAAAACTAACATTCCATGATTCAAACCAACAACCAAATACTACTGAGGATAACTGGAATGTACCCAAGTATCTTTGGGAATCCACAACGTGTCACCAAATAGAGTGTTTGGTAACAAGGTTTATGGTAGTGATTTTAGGAGAATTTGGTATGAATCCTTTAAGAATCAAAGTGGAAAGTGTTTAGATTTTGGAAATGGATGGTATGAGGTCTAGATATGGTGTTAGAACTCAGGAATTTCATGGCTATGGTGGTGGTTTGTGGTGGTAGTATGGTGGTGAAATGGTGGTAAGTGGTGGATTAAAGGGGAGTTTGGATCATTGGATCCAAGGATCCTCACCACTCCTTCCTCCTCTCCAAAGGCTATAATGAATGTGTATGTGTAAGATATAAGATTGTGTGAGAGATATATGAAATGGGAGAGCCAAGGATGGTATTTATAGGCTGTTCGGGGGTCAAAGTGCGCCGCACTTTTTATTTTGTGCGCCGCACTTCTGGAGTTAATGCAGACTTCATTTAATTGCCTTTAATTCTTCCACCGACTCAAAAGTGCGCCATACTTTTGGTAAAACTGTCGCACTTTGGGGCGTTTTCAGCAATTGGCTTTTATTAAGGTTGTAGATAATTGAATTCTCTTCGCGTGGCCGCTTGAACCAACTAAAAGGAGTTCGTTATGACCGTGTTATAACAAAATCAGTAATTAAGGTTGGCGGGTAGATATTTATCTTCAGTTATTTCTTTGTTTAAGCTTCAAATCTTCGTGTATTCTTCTGTTTTCTTCCACGACACGTTCCAAGAACCTACAATGACAAATATATTCTATTCTATACCAAAAGTTCTTATATTTAACCAATTTATTATATATATAATCATTGATAACGCATATAAAAACATTTTACTTGAGCGTTAATCTAATCCCCCACATTAAAAATATGCTTGCCTCAAGCAATCTAAGAAGAAAAAAATTACTAACAAGGTCCTATGTGTAAAGACAAGAAATATATATATATATATATATTATATTTTATATTTATAATATTTATATATATATATATATATATATATAATTTTGATTTTTTTTAATAATTTTTTTAATTTTATTTTTAAAATTTTTTTATTGGGTAGTGAAATTATTCAAAAAATATTTTTGAGGTTTTGTAAAAGTAAAAGATGCAAAAGGCGCAAGCACCCCCCCCCCCCCCCCCCCCCCCCCCCCCCCCCCACTTATGGTTTGCTTATCCTTAGCAAATAAGAAAAAATATATAGCTTTACAAAACAAACATAGAATTTTTAAAAATATTTATGATTTTTAATATGCGAAAGCGGAGATGTTTGACAATACTCAACGATCTTCAAACTGTATAACATGACTAAGCACCTCACGAATAAGAAAAATTAGAATTCACTCAGACACTCGTATATGATGTAATAGATGGTAAAAGGGAAATCACACTCAATTGCTCAAACATGATTTATTAAGTTACCATAGGCTTGTACAAGAAACAAAACTGCACCGACAAGGCGTAAGCACCAGGTATAAATATCAAAAGAGGACTTTCATTCGGGTTGTAATGTACAGGCTTTGAGTTTATAAAGGTATGGGTAAGGCATAAGAAATATATACTAGAATTGGTTTTATAATAATACATGGCGACAAGTCCAAGAAACCCATGTCGCTAGTTACGACAATCCACAAACCCGTGAGGTTATGGAAGAACTAAACCTCATCTTCGAACTCGTACAAATAACAACATGCCTCACGTCAACTTTTATTCATACTTCACTTTTTTCTCGATTTTATTATTATTATTATTTATTTATTTCATTTTTTTCTTCATCTTTTTTTTCACTCCACTTTCACACAACGAACAATTCCCCGACACTTAATATAAGTGTACACCACAAAAAAATACAAAATCAAAAGGACGTCTCCTTCATCTTCGATGAAATGGCACAACACTCACAATAAGTGTTGGGTTTTGATGATGGATGATAAAACTGAGTTAGGGTTTGTGATTAGAGAGTTTACAAAAGTATGAAATTGATTAAAGAATCGATTGAAACCCTTAATCGAAGTATTTTATTAAAAATACCCTCAACAGCCATTAACTTTAACCCACCAGTTAGTATCCCAGCAAGTAGTAAGTTTTTGCCTAGCAGCATAACTTCACCATCTATGTAGTATGTTATGCCTAGCAGAATTAACTTTGAGTCACCAACATTAACTCCAATTCCATTCTAAACAGCTTTTCCATCATCAATTTAACACTTTTCTTTGCTTATCCTACAAAATATTAGTACAAAAACTAAGAAAACACAAGCCATAACAATTTTCACAATTATCACAGTATTAATTATACCTAGCAGTATTAAGTATAACTAACATTTGTGACTCAGCAGTATTAAGTATAACCAACAGTACTAATTATACTTAACAACAAAAACTTTTAATGACATGAATAACAGTACTAATTTATACAAAACTCTACAAAAACATAAAGAGATAAAAGACATTAAAGATTCATCATTCTAAATATAACACAATCAATATTGTAAATTAACTGCATCAAAAGTTTTGTAAGCAAATTTGCAAAACATTCTTGTCAGTATGATTTTGACCATTGGAATCAATTCTTTTCATTGACAATCTCTAATAAAATGATGTCTGATCTCTATATGGCTTTGTTTTTTAATGAAAATTGGTCTTTTAATTATGCATAATAAGGACTGTTATTATCATAAAGATCTAGGTATGCATAAATTATACCATAATCAGGATGTTGATTTTGAATCTAAAGCACTTATCTACAACAACTTGAAGCAGCCACATACTCAACTTCTGTTATAGAATTTGCAACCACTTTCTGTTTCTTGCATGCATGAATCAACCACATCTAAAGAAATGTACAACCTCCTGTTGTATAAATTCTTATCCAAGCTTGCTCCCGCTTAATCTCTAATCAGTGTATGACTACCAAATCAAAAGGAGACATCTTTTGTATACCAAAGCCTTAATTTTAGTTGACCTTTTAATTACTTAAAAATCCTTTTTCACAGCATGAAGATGTGAAACCTTTTGGAATTGACTGGTATCTAGCAAATGCACCCAATGCAATACATGATGTTCAGTCTGAAGATGTTTAAGATTCATCAATGACCAATCTTGGCTATTACATATGGAACTCCAGCTTCTTAACCATCTACATCTTGAGCAGAGGCTTTTGAGTTTCCATTGGTGTGCTTGTAGTCTTGACTTCTGTAAACCCAAATTTCTTTAAAAATTTACACAACATATTTATCTTATACTAATAAATATGCCATCCTTCTTCTGCGCACTTGTAATCCAAGTAGAATGTAAAGTTCTCCATTTTTTAGAACTCATCTGAAATTTATAATTGCCATCAACTTCTCAAATGAATTGCATTGCCTCTTTTTTTTGTTGAAACCAAGATGATATCATTGCAAAAATATATATTGACCAATAAATATCACCTTTGTGCCTTTTGATGAATAAGGTCTTGTTAATTTTCCCTTTTTAAAACCTATTGTCCAACAGATATGTTGATAAGGTTTCATACCAAGCTCTATGAGTTAATTGTTGTTCATACAGTTTGTCTTTTTCAATCTAGTATACTTTATCAGGAAAAGTTTGATCTGCAAATCTGGTGGTTGACATACATACTAACTCTTCTTCAAATATTTCATAGAGAAAAGCACTTTTTAATCCATTTGATACACACAAAAATCTTTAAAAAAGATAATACTAAAAATAGCCTAATTGCTTTTAATTATTGCACAGGGGCGAAGATTATCATCCCTTCTTCTTGTGTGTATCCTTAAGAAACCAATCTTGCTTTATTTCTTATCACAATTCCTATTTCATACTTTTTATTCCTGAAAACCCATCATTTTAGAGCATATAGCCCTTTTTTCCATATTGAGTAAATCCACTAAGTCGTTAAACTTTCTTGTAACTGAATTATAGAAGCTCTTCCCTATTTAGCCTTCTATCCTGCTTGGATCCATTAATGCTATGAATTACGCTTTTTGGGGTTCTTGTTGTGATAAAAAGAAAGCAAACAAGCAGTTTTGAAGGTCTTTATGTTTGTTCTTTGTTGTATAGTACTTAACAAAAACCCATTTGCTTCAAAATTATTTGACATCGTTTTGTTTCGTTAGCTGATTGCAATTCTCTGATCCCACTTGATAAAGATGGGGATGATCTTTTATGGAATTCTTGTAGTTAAAATAGGACTGACTTGGATTGTTGTATCCAAATTGTTCATGTCAGCCTCTACACCATCATCTTCATCATCTCTTGTGAAGTCAAATATGCTATAATCTTCCAAAGCAGGCATATTTGGATCAACTGGAAGTTCAATGCTTGTTTTTCCACCAACAACATTAACTTCATTTATGCTAGCAGCATTAACATTGTTAGTGCTGTTAACATTATCTTCCTTCTCTTGATCATTACATTCACTATATTTTCTTGGATCTTCATCAACCTTCTTTCCATCATCACTTGAAGGTTTGGATCCATCATCATGAGAACTCTTTAGATCTTAGGAATATGGTGGATCAGCAGTCCATAATGGTAGCAAAATGTAATCCTTGACAGGTTTTGTCTCCTTTCTAGCTTGACCTGCATTATCACTTGCTTTTGTACCTACAAAACCATTAGACTGTGTACCTACAACAATTGGCTCATAATTCATTGTTCTTGTTAGTGCATCAATATCAAATAGCCAATCTGGTCCACTACCTACAACATTAGGTGTACTCTTACTGAACCTAATATGCAAGTTTTCTTCCACTATCCTTGTTCTACTATTGAATACTCTAAAGGCTTTACTATTTAAAGAGTATCCAACAAAGAAACCTTCATCAGCCTTACCATCAAATTTTCTTAAGTGGGTCAATGTATTAAGAATAGTTAATAGGCAACTAAATGGTCTCCATAAAACTTAAAGTTGGTGTTCTACCATGAATAAATGTCTATGGAGGTATTATTATGAGGTTAATACTAACACTCTATTTTGCACATAGAAAAGCAGTATTAACTGCTTCTGCCCAAAAAGTAGTTGGCAACTTAGAATCAGCTAGCATAGTCCTGGCAGCCTCAATTAGTGTCATATTCCTCCTATTAGCAACTCTATTTTATTGAGGAGTTCTAGCTACATTAAATTGTCTCAAAATACCTTTCATCTCACAAAACTAATTCATTTCTCTGTTTTTGAACTCAGTCCTATTATCACATCTAATCACCTAACCCTTGTGGATCTACTTGTTTTCTATACCTAATTATGAAGACTTAAGAATGCACTAGTTCTATCCTTAGTAGTAGAAAGAAACCCATGATAACCTACTGTAAATCATTTTGACAACTAGGCAAATACAATTTTCTTCTAAGCTTTTACAAATGTGGGACAAACAAGTCATATGCAACAAATGTAAAGAAGATGATTGAGTTATCGGTTTTGGATTACAAGAGGCTCTGTGTGCTTTCCCTTTTGGCAAGTAACACAGGTTTGCTCATTTCAAAAACTTGGAAGGTAAACTACTTATAAGATTTCCATTAACATTTATCATGGTTTTAAAATGTTGAGTGACCTAGCCTTCTATGCCAAGTGTAGATTCATCAGATGGTGGCTTTTGCAAAAGGCAAGTTAAACCTCTTTAGGAATTATGATCTTTTAAATCAAACTATATTATTGTTCTTTCTAAGGAACTTTAAGTAAAAACTTGACTTTCATTATTACTTAAAGTTTGGAGATAAAAAACCATACATTCGTGTCATTAAAAAGAACACTATTATTTTTATCACACATTTGTGAGACACTAAAGAGATTAAACTTTAACTCTCTCACAAAATACACATTTTCAAAATCTAGATTACCAGTTTTAATGGTACCTTTTCCTATGATTTTCCCTCCTTTGGGGTTTCCTCGAAAAGCAATATATCCTCCATCTATCTATTTATAGTATGTAAGATAGGACATGTTCCATGTCATGTGCCTTGAGCATCTACTATTAATCACTCCTTGATCCTGTAAATCCATTTATGGATTGCCCTACACATTAGATAAGAAAATCAGTTTCTTTTGGGGACCCAAGCCATCACTGACTTGGATCTGCCTTGTGCATCAATATAATCAAACTTCTTTAGGGTGATTGATGCATTGTTGTGTTTAGAAACATGGTCTAAAACTTTAGTCTTTAGTTTCCAAACCCAACAAGCTGAGGCCTTAACAGCATTAACATTATTTCCCTTAACAACATTAACTAATGCTTTTGGCCTAGCAGTATTAAGATTTTTACCCCTTTGATTAATATTACTATTTTCAAATGTTGTGTTCTTATGAATGTGCCTCTTAACAGTTGAATGTGGTATTTTAGAAAGATATGACATTGGTTTCTAGCAGTGATTCAACTGTTGTTTTTTGATTGAGTAGCATTAACTTGTCTAGCATTATTAACCATACTGCTGTTTTAAAAAATATTTTGTCTTTGAAGTAATTAATTGATACTATCCACATACTTCAATAGTACTGCTCATGGACCATGTTATTTTTAGCACAGGGGTGAGTCTTTTTAGCAAAATTTTAATGATTCACCCTTTGAGTATTGTTTCGAAACATTGGTTTTACATCCTTTAATTTTTGAAACTGTTTTTTGATAGTAATTGCAATCAACTTGCAAATGATCAAAGCTTCCACACACATAACAGGCCTTATTAAACATCTCAAAATTTCTTCCTAGTTTTTGAGACATCATATTGTTCTAATTTTTTTTATTACCTCTTGGACTGTATGTGTTTTGCCTATGTTATCAACTTGTTTAACAGTTTTCCTAGCAGTTTTCTCTTGTTGCTTAGGTTTGACAAACTCTATGTTAGCAATACTGGATTATGTTTTCTTCTCAGTTTTAGTTTGAGACACATTTTCTTCCTACTATTTCTGAACACTCATCTTCAATAATTAGGGAATCATCAGACTTCCTAACTAACTTAGACACTTCTTTATCATACTTTCTGTTCTCAACTACAGGCTTATTAACAAACTCATCTAAAGCAGTAAAAGACAAATCAGGTGTTAGAGGCATGAAATTTCTGTGTTAGAGAGGTAACTGGTAGGAGTGGTGTGTGGAGGAGGACAACCAACTACCCTTTAGCAGGGAATGAATGAGCGAAGGGAAGGGGAACATGCTAGGAGGATGGGGTAGGAGGAACTGCATTATATTTTTCATAGCCTAAACCTTTCTTGCAATTATCAACAATCTGACACTCTATGAGCTTGTTTAAACTATTAGATGCATTTTCAAATTTATCTACATTAAATTGAATGCTATCTTTTTCTTTTTGAATTTTTTTCAAGCTTCTTCCTAAGCTCTCTAATAGTTATTTCTCCTACTTGAATATCCCATTTTAAGCCATTAATGTTTTCTACATAAACATACTCATTCTTTTTATAAAATTCAAGTTTTTCTTCCACTGATTCTAAACCTGTTTTATAACCTAAAACCATTAAACTAGATTTCTCTAAATCTCTTAATAGTTGATCATTTTAAGATTTAAGTAATTTAACAGTTTCCATACAAATTTTAAACAAATTTGGAATCATTGGATACCTCTGAGTCAGAACTTGAAGATGAGTAAGCCATGAGTGCATAATTAGGCCCTTCCTCTGCCTGATCACTCCAGTCATATCCACCAAGACCATCACATGACACCAAAGTTGTGGAAGTAGTTGTTTCCATATGCACACTCCTTGAGATTTCCTTGTCTGTTGCTACACACATAGAAAATCTTTGATTTCTTGGAGGCTCTGCACTCCCTTGAAAAATAATCCCCTTTGATGGCAGTTGTCAGCATCCACTTTTGGACTTATCAAAACCAATAGTCTCATTGCCATTAACAGTAAGCTTCCTTCCTGTATTCTTCAAAAACCTTCTAGCTTTATAGTATACATACTTGATGTGTCGTTGTGTGGTGTATATTTTTATGATTCAAGTTTTAAATTTATATTTTGTCGACTTAACCAAAAATAACCCTTTAACGGGCAGTGTACCCGGTAGGTGGTAGATTCGTGGTAAGTAGTGTGTCGAACACTTGAAGCAAGGTTAAATCTTTCAATTTATTAATACTTTGGTTTACTAATCTAAGTCAAACCAATTCTAATCATATGTTAGTTCTAATTTTAATTCTAACAGGTTAAAAGGGGGGTTTTCAGTCTGAGAGACTAGCAGGGGTTTGGTGGTGACTACAATCAATTCAAGACACTTTAACCCACACAAGCATATTAATAGAAGATAAAAGAGTGGTCAAGCCTTATAATAGAAAACTATATTAGCCATCATCAATCCGATTAGAAGTTGGTTTGTTTATTCATTGCAATGATTGCTTATCTCGAGGTGGTATATCATTCTTAGACTTGGGCAGGACTTCTTCCTAAGACTTAGACACATTAATTCTGTCACAATTAAAGCATCCTTATTTGCTGATTATAATCTATCTTAGGGATTAAAGCAATGGTGATCTTGTTAAACCTTAGCTCATAGAGACTTTACCCACTAACTGCTTAACGGCGATTCATACACTAGTAGTCCACTAACCCAATCTTTACCAATTAATTAGAACGTACTCGTTGATCCTAAAGGTCGCCTATCGGTCCAACTAAGCTCACAATCTAAAGGCAAAGGCAGGTTGTTAATTGTAATCCTATTGGTCTATATGTATTAATCACTATATGGAGAGCTATCCCTACATCTAGATTACTTGGTCCGTATCACTAGATCCAGTTGAATGATAGGTCGCATATTAAAGCACATAAACAAGTATAAATTGATAAACATAAATAAGCATACAATGATAAATCAAGCAATCGAGATATAAACAAAACCAAACATTTAGATCTTCATAATAATTGCTAATACTCGAAGTGTTGATCCCACTTCAATAGATCGAATTCTTTAAGCTTGTATAAGGATTAGTTATATTAGATAAATCTAACACAACTATAGTAGAAACATTGTTTGAATGTATTAAAGATTATGTTGAATCTAATCTTTAATATTAAGAAGAACTATCAATGAAACAATAATTATATGAATATATAATTCAACAAACAAAAGCTCCAATATTATTAATAATACAAATACTCTCAAAGTATTAGGGTTACAAAGACGTTGAAGCTATGGTAAATCTATGAATGACTCATTTTTGATACTTTGAAAACTATATCAAACTCTATGCCCTAGGACCTCCTTTTATACACCAAGGAGTCCTACTCACCTTACAATACTTTCCTAAGAATATCAAATCTTTTAAACAAATAAGTTATACATATCTTTTACACAAATAAGTCATACAAATCACATAAGCAGTACTAACTAACTCAACAGTACTAACTTCTTCACTAACAGCATTAACTCCTTCGGCATCATTAACTTTGTACTAACAGTAGTAACTTTTATACTAGCGGTAGTAACTACTTAGCAGTTTTTCTTCTAAGTCTCTAAGCAATACTAATATGCACTAGCAGTAGTAACTTTACACTAGCAGTAGTAACTCTTCAAGCAGTCTTAACTTTAATCAGTCTTTGTACTAACAGTAGTAACTTTATACTAGCAGTACTAACTGTGTACTAGCAGTAGTAAACACTTAGCATTTTTTTCTTTGAAGTTCTTGAGCAATACTAACACAACTGAGCAACATTAACTTTGATATGAGCAGCAGTAATACTAGCAGCATTAAGAAGGCTTTTAATCCTAATAATCCTCCTCTAAACTTGATATTTATCTCCAAAATCATCAAGTTTCTCCATTAAAAGTTCCATAATCACCAGGAGGATGCTTCCAAACACTTCTGTTAGCCTCAAAATATTGATTCGAACAATGGAAGTTCGTTCATTAATTATATTAGGTCTCGGTCATTAATTAATATACGTTGTAATAGGCTAGACGGGTAAACAGGCTCTTAAATGTAAGCTAACCGGTCACGTGAACTAGTACATGTTATAAAATTTATGTAAAATAGATCAAACAAATTATCGAAAATTATGCTATTCAATTAAAATGTAACGTTGCAACTTTTAGATTTCATCTTCTACATGTGGTTCAAACATTGTCTTTAAATTATTCCATAATACCAAATCCAAGTCTTCCACTAGTCTTGTTGACTCATATTTAGCTTTTACCAGCTTGTACAGATCTTCTAAATATTCCCTGGTAAAACTTTTAAGCATTTGACTAAAGACCCTGTACATTTGAGACTTTCCATCAGCTCTCACTATTTGATAACAACTTTTCTTTCCTTCTTTGGATTCTTCCAGTCAAACAATTACTTGGAGACTTAGTAGCTAAAGGTACATCATCAATTGCAACTTCTTCTTCATCTGGAATGACTTCCATTAGACTTTGAAGCTCTGATGTGTCTTTATCCTCATCCACCTTTTGCTTCTTAGTACTCTCTTATTCTAACTCTTCTGTTGCTCTCTTTGAACTACCTTCCACCAAGTCTGCTTTGAAGTCAACAAATGTATTCACCCTCTTGAAAGATTTGTCAAACATCTTCTGAATAGAATCAAAAGATCTGCTCTTCAAGTCTTTGAGCTTCTTTCCTTCCATATTCTTCAGGTAAGTACACATAATTTTTCTTTGATGATCTTGGGTTTGTGGTTTGTTCCATTCTACGCCACTTTTAGCAGCAAAGTGCTTTCTTTTTTGCTCCAAGATTTATTGAAATAATTTTGCATTTTCTTCAACAGACAACTCTTCTTGCTCCTCTGCTTGTAGTCTTTGAGCCAATTCATGATCAGCCTCAATCTTAGCCTGAATATCATCCCATTCTTCACTCAAAGCAATATTGCCTTCTTTTTCTTTTTCAGCTTTCTCTCTTATAAGTCTTTCTTCTTCATCAAATTCAGCTTGTAACTTTAAAGCAACTTCTTCATCAAGCCTGATTAGATCTTTCTTCTTCATAGGCTTCACAGGTTCTTCTATCATTATTCCTTTACCCTTGTCCTGTGATTGTTGTAAAGAAATTGTTGGTGTTTATTTTGTTGTTGTAGATTCACCTGGCTCTTGAAAAAACAATTCCTTTCACTTTGGGTTTTGAAGTTTTTAATGCTTCAAGAGCTTGAGCCAAAGTAATCTCTTTAGTAGTTATTGTAACAGTTGTTGCAGTTGTACTAACTTGAGCAGCATCAACTACTTCTTCAACAACATTTTCATTTTGCTCTGCAACAAATACTTCTTCACCATTTAAAGCATCTACATCAAACATTTCTTTGTCAGCATCATCTTAAACATTAACCAGGGTAATGTCTTCATCTGCATTAATAGCATTAATCCAGGTCATTCTACTAGAAATACCAATTTTTACTAAAAACACAACACTCGGGAACTATACCCGTTCGTGTATAGTATAGCTTTAGGTAAGTCCAGGTCATTCTACGGGAATTGAAGTTTTCACAGTTTGTAATTAAGGTGCTAAGGCTAAGAGGATTGTCACGTATCAAATTAACCAAGACGAGCATATATCGAATATTACAAAGAAAGCAATAAAAGGATGATTCAAGCAAATAATTAAGGTATATTTGTTTAGGCAATGATCACTTAGAGAATGATGTGTTTGGAATAGTGTTTAAAAGTTTATAAAATAGAGTTATCACAAGTTATAAATCCTTTCGGCCTTTAAATATAACAAGTGATTATATCGATTAATAACAACAAATCCTTTCGGCCTTTATAAGTTATTATAACCAATATATTATATGGATTGATAGAACACATGTATAAAAGAACCCTTTCGGCCTATATTCTTGTATAAAATATGTTTTACCAATTCAATAAACACATATCCAAACGCTCCATATCAAAGATCACGATATGCCCAAACTAACATAAGATTACTACTCCATGATCAGAGTAACAAAACACATAACATTCATCATGGATTCAACAAAGATTAATATTCAAAAGAGTAACAAGATTCCACCAATTCCAAGAGCAAAGTATGGTGATTTCACAAGAATTTCCCAAGAACACTTTATTATATTCAAAGCAAAATCCAGAAACTATGAACAATTCTGTCACAATCGCTTATAGATTCGAAATATACCACCTACAAAATATGCTTCTTTGATGGATCAAAACCTAAGAACAACGATGAACATCAACCAAGACTATCCAACTTCTTCAAGAACTTTGATTCTAATGGTGGTGATGATTTGTGTTATCAAGGTGGTTTGGATCAAAGGTTCTCAGGCCTTTATCACCAAAAACACCCCTTCTAAGGGTTCCAAACGAAATGGGAAGTTTGTATGTGAGTTGTGTGAGAGGCAAATAGGCCTTATATAGGGTATTTATAGGTTAAAGGTAACTTGGGGACCAAGTTGGGAATGAATGTGGACGGATTATGGACCAGATTCGCGAATTAATTATTTCTCCATAAAATGTGTTGTACTTAATAGTAAATCCATCAATCTTGGTAATACTTTAGCTCTTGAACATTTTTCCATAATTTAGATAACTAAATTCTCTTTCCATGGCCGCTTGAATCAACTAAATTCGAGACCGTATGACCGAGTTATGGCCAAACCAGTGGACAGGTGTCGGGGGATCTTTATCTTGAGTTTACTTCTTCGTTTAAGCTTCTTATCTTCGTGTAATCTTCCGTATTCTTCCACGACACATACCTAGAACATAAAATAGCAAATATACTTTATTAAGTACCAAACGTTCACGAGAAATGAACAAATAAATGCAAATAACGCTGCTGAGAACATGTATAATTTAGGCATTATCAAATCCCTCCACACTTAGCTATTGCTTTCCCTCAAGCAATCAAAGCGAAAAAACAAGATCATTTATCATGACATGGAGAAAAATTCATTTTAGCATTAACAAGTGTTTACCAGTTTTATAACTTTTCAGGCATAGACATATAACAGAGCACCTCACACAGGGAAAATGTTTGTTTTTTAATTCATACGAGTCACTCAGATAGGGTTTTATAATTGTGAAATCACTCAAATGCACAGACATAATCTAGGTTGCTACCATATGCTTGTACTAGATACATAAACATGCTCGTTGCGGCGTGAGCACCTAGACAAAAATCTCAAAGAGGCAAAACGTGATATTAATGAGGGTGAATAGCAGATACTTGATTCCATGTGTCAGAACTTTGCATTATACTTTTGAACTTTATTTCTTTCCTCTTTCTTTTCTCTTTTTTTCTTCTTCTTTTTTTTATAATTTTTTTTAATAATATTGCGATAACTAAGGCTGGCACAAAACTTCTTCTTCCTCGAGCATATTTTTCTTTCTCTTGGGATACATTGGGAATCTCAACACTAAAAGCGAGTGTTGCAGATACATCATTGCATAGGGAATTATTTCACCTCTTATCATACGACTTTTGTCTATAAACTAACCTCACTGCGGTCTAGTAAATGATGATCAAGCACAAGTTCTGAAGCTACTAAATTACTGGCCCACT
>BQNB010122687.1:0-20238 GCA_026074375.1 Tanacetum coccineum
TTTAATTCGTAGGTTCACTTGTCGATTTTCATTGTTTATAAAAAAATTTAAATTTCATGGTATTTTCATGTGGGTTTTACATTAAAAGATATAATATTTGTGTAACTAGAGAACATTGTGTCTATAGCTACCAAATAATGACATCTTGCACTTGTCACGATGTATGAGTTTAAACCGCAAATGAGTAAAAAAAATTGCTAGCTGGTCTTCTAGGTAAAGTTTCTTGGATTCGATTCATTCCTTATAGTGCTAAACACCCTTGTGGCTATGCAGACCGATTAAGGAGGAATTGCATGCTTAAAAAATCAAGTTAATGAAAGCATGGATGGCTAGTCCCTCATCTAAATAAGTAGAACTTCATATACTCAATTCAATACCTAAGTACATTGTTACTTGTAGGCATTTTAAGTGAGTAGAAAAGTAAATAAATCGCTATTTGCTATCTACTGGTGATGTAACACTTACAATGTTGACAAATTTAGTGGGAGCTTTGCGTTTTAATACTAAAAAAACATTCACGTGAGGTTGTCAAATTCAGTGGGAGCTACAAGATTTATTTCCTTGTTAGTTGCCCATATTATTTTTAGTTTGCTTTGAAATAATACATTACTTTTCCAATATTATCGTAGTTTAAGGAAAATTGTATTTTATTTTATAGATAACACGTTGCCTTTCCGATGTTGCTTTCCGAAACGTAATCTATACAATAATAATCCACAATTCCTTATTAAACATTATGGTTCGAAATCTACTTGAAATATCTATGACATAATCATATTATTTATACAATCGAGTGCTTGTTGTATTGTTTTAAGTAATGTTGTACCGTACACAAGTGGGAGAAATCATAAGTGTGTGCTAGGAACAACATATAACAATATGATTATTAGTTTCTCTTGACCGCAATGTAAGAAAGCTAATAAATCTACTAGGACTTAAACACACATGATGTTTGTTGCCCTATTATATTTAAATGTCAAGATATAATATATAGCTACTTCAACTCTTTGACTATATGTTTTAGTCAAAATAATTATGGTTAATTATATAATCATAATTATGAAGTATAAAATTAACTTGAAATTACTATTGAACTCAAGAGTTCGCGTTCATAATTACTTTAGTTAGTATAATTATGTTTTCTTGTTAAGACATAATTATAAAGTCTTTGAATTTATCAATGACTCATAACATAAAGTAAGTAGTAAATTGTTATGTCTTCTTGTTAACACATAAACAATAAGGTCCTTGAATTATTCAAAGACTTGTAACGTATACTTGACATGTTCTGTTTTCTTGAAACACATGAACATAGAGTTATTGTACTATTCAAAGATATATACGTTATAGCATGCATTTGGTTTTAAAATACTTTGTATTCAATTTGGCTCGACCTAATTGGTAAGTATTTGATCCAAAGAGAATTAAGTTATCTAGGGAATTCTGATTGAGTCTCACAATTCCAATACTCATAGAATACCACTTTATTATGGTATGTCTAATGCGTTGAAACAAACTATATTCATATTGTTTGATTTCTGATAACTTTAATTGCTCTACCTCCAAAATCGATCAAGGTTAGAAATTTGCGTGTGTCATGGATACACTCAATATAGTTCCAACCTAGAAGGTATTCAAGACATTATCTATTTATGGATTTGGGATGAATCCCATTATGTCTTGATTAAAGTTCTAAAATTTGTTAATATCTTATGAAGCATATTATTAACAAGCTAGAGATGAGAACTGTAAAATGTATTTTGTTGTCCCAATTAAGAACAATTTATTGTTGCTTAAATACTTAGTATTTAGAGAATTATCTCTACTTACAAAAGTAAGTGGGAGCATCTATAGATCTTGAAGATATTCAAGAACAAAATACATAACCTTCTGAATTCACTTGCTGATGTCATACTAAGGCTAAACATGTAAATATCAAACCAAAGTAACATGTAACTCTCATTCATAAATTCGCAAGGATGCCTCATCAATAGAGTGATATTTTAATATCAATGTAGAGAAATATAAGTTAGAGGGTCATAGTAAACCTGCTAATTAATAAGATGAATTATCACATCTTGAATCTGATAAATGTCTTAGATTTATGAATGATAAGATGCAGTCCTTAAAAAATAATCAATGTTTTGAGCTCGATTGAACTTTCACCAAATAGTTAAACTGTGAGGTTAAAATGAGTTTCTTTTGAAGAAGGCTCATAAGGACAAAATTGTATACGTATTAATGCCTGACTTATGATAAGAGTTTTAATCATACTCAAGCAATTGAGTGTGATTAAATTTTTTTTCTACACGCATTAATTATATAAAGATAATTAATTATCATACATGTTTCCTTGAATATGGAATATGGCAATTAAGTTTTATAACTATTTCCTTTATGATTACCTTTGCGAGGACGGTGTGTAATCAAAAAGGGTTATGAGTTCAAAATAATCTTTATAACGCATACAAGATAAAAGAGTCTAAATGTGGATTAGATCATGCATCTAGGAGATGAAATCTTAATTTTAATTACAATATGATTTTTGATTAAATTAAGATAAGACATCAAGTGGGAGCACTATGTTTTTTCCTTAAAATTCATATGTTGTGTAACATATTGAAAGCATCATTCCATCAAAGCTAGATGCTAATTATTGAGATTAGAATGAAACTTCACTTGAGAATTTAGGGAATAAAACAAACAACCTTGGAATAAATGTTTATTCAAAATAATCATATGCGGTGATTGAGTCCAACACAATGCAATATATCACTGAAGCAAGTCTTAAATGGCATATTTCACTTGAGATAATTGATTACATGGATGGAAACCTTATGTTTTTAACTAAGGATTCATCATGTATATATTATATTGTGTATGAGACCTGGTTGTTTACTTTTGTGCACAGGAGCTAGATAAGCTAACACAACGATATCAATTGAGAGGTTTAGAGACTGTTTAAAATAAACGTTTACGAATTTATAAGTGCCTAGTGCTTTAGTAGTACACTGATGCTAGAGGATACTTAACCCTAGTTAAGGTAGGATTTCATAATTTATGATGACTCTGCTAACTAGATATGCTCAGCTAAGAGCATTGTTGCATTACTCATTAAAGAATAAGAATACTTTACATTTTAAGAAACTGTAAAGATGACTGTCAGTATGTCGTTGACTTCAAATACCCAATAAAAGGTATTACGACATCTCCATACTATGACACTTGCAATAGTATGCACATGTGAGATAAGACACTCATCATATCATTTAAATCCTTTATAATTTGTGAATTTGAGACAGGTATTTGAAAAGTTTACTCAGATGACTATTTAGCTGTCTTGTAAAGAAAGAGTTAAGAATGTTGGAAACATTATATTTCAACTTGATAATTAGTCTTATGCATATTTGTTTTATTAGTATTTGGATAATTGGGATTGATATGTGTTTATTCACATATCATTTTTCTTTAATAAAATAAGCTTAAATTACCAAAGATATATAGAAAATGCATTTTATATGTGTATTTTGTGATTTGTATTGTGCAGTAACATATATAGCATAAAAGACCAAAAAAAAATTTTTGGTACCAAATTGGACAAAACCGAGCACGAGATCGGAAGAGCGTGAGAAAATCGAAGCCGAGAGCATATTTCATGGGCCAACCCGTATCCGTTTCATGAGCTGGGTCAGCCCATTAACAATTAAATGTTAAAAAACCTTTGCCTAAATCTTAGTCCATAAATCTATATCCCATTACCCATTCCTAGCCTAATGAAATAAAAGTCCAAGCCCAAACCAAACCGGGTCAAAGTCCAAGTCAAACGATAAAACACAAGTCAATTTTACTTCTTATCTCTTTACCTTTCCCTCTCACCTTCACCCACAACGAACCAGGTTAAGCCCACCTCTCTCGCTCGCAAATCCCTACTAGAAGGCCACCTGACACGTCTGACACCATTTTAGCCATGCTCGGCATCCGACACAAACGATTTGGTGGATAGACGTGAACCAAATCAAGGCAAGGAATGATGATTAGAGGCTTATGATTCAAGGGCCAAGATTAAAGCTCAAGGACGCTCCCTTCCTCCTAGAACCTTCATCTTCCTGCTATAAATAGAGGGACATTCATACAAAGATAATCATCTAGGATAGGAGTAGTGTAGTTTAGTTTAGGAGTAGTGTAGATTAATTCAGCTTATTTTATGCTTATTTTTCATGTATTCAAGCTTTGTACTCTCTTATAAGCAATACATGTAATTTTCCTATACAGTGTCATGTCCATTTTTTTACTCATTCACTCAAAATCATTTAAGCTGTTCTAATAGATGTTATAAGCTGTTTTAGTCTCAAATTAGTGTTTACTTGTACAAATAAGCTTCTCAAGCTTATTTGTACAAAGCCGGTTTTAAATTTACTTAAATTGGTTTTAAGCCATTTTTTTTTTTTTTTTTTTTTCTTTTTTTTGTTAATGGTTTTGAGCTTTCTAGATGATAAGCCAAAAATTGATGGGCTTATAGGGTCTTACCAGCTTGTTTTCAACAAGCTAAAGCTTGTAGATAAGCTCTTTTGAGCATTGATAAGTCCTTGTTTGAGCAAAGGACAAGGTACACTCTCTTTTACTTTTTATAGCTTAATTTCTTTTCTAGTTTATTAATCTGCTTATTTCTTGCTTATTTGTGCTTATTTGTGCTTATTCTGTCTTTTTCTCGCTTAATATGCTTAGTTATTAGCTTAGAATAGTTTAGATTTTAGTTTTCATAAATCTGTCCATTTATTAGTTATAATAGCTTATTAGTGTAGCTTATTGCTAAGAGCTTATTTTTCCTTAATTTTTGCTTAATAGTCTTTAATTTGCTTAGTGTTTAATCTGTTTTCAAAATTCAATGCTTAATTAAGTCTATTTTAGTTTAAATTGGATCTTAAAGTTTTTAAAGAGGTGTTTGGGTCAAGCAATTCAAACTAGGTATATGTGAGTTAAGACTGTTTTTAGTTTTCAAATTAGTTTTCAGTAGCTCTTATTAAGGCTTTGTTTGTTTTTTTCAAAATAACCTCTTCTAACCTCTTTTCACCATTTATGTCTGCAGTCTCTCAGACGTTTTTTGTTTGTTTTTTTGCAGAGATAAGTGGTAAAAATCACTTCTAACCTCTTCAAAAATCCAGACAAAATATTTCACTTCTTACCTCTTCTTCTCTCTTCTTCTCACTTCTTTCTACAATAATTAAATAATTCATACTTTTTCTGGGTTTATACGTTTTCAACCGTCTTTATTCTTTTTTGTCTTTTAATTTTCATCATTTTAAATCTAGCTTTCTACGATTCTACGTGTTTTCTCCTTTTTCTACGATAAAGAATATTTTTACGTTTTCATCAGTTTTTATACGTTTTCTCTCAGTTTTTTACGTTTTCGTCTGTATTTTTTACGTTTTCCGTCAGTATTTTTACTCTCGTCATTTTTTTTATCATACTCGCCATTTTTTAACGTTTTCTCGTCAGTTATTTTTACCTTTCATAAATGTATTTTTTTACGTTTTCGTCTGTTTTTTTACGTTTTCGTCAATTATTTTACGTTTTCGTAAGTTTTTTTTTACATTTTCGTTCGTTTTTTACGTTTTCGTCCGTTTTTTACGTTTTCGTCAGTTTTTTTTTAACGTATCATCTGTGTTTTTTTTTTTTTATAACTTTTCAGTCAGGTTTTTTATGTTTTCTTTTTATCGTTTTTGTATGTTTTTTTACATTTCGTACCGTTGTTTTTTACGTTTCGTCTGTTTTTTTTACGTTTTCGTCCGTTTTTACGTTTTCGTCTTAGTTTTAAGTCTTTGTCAGTTTATGTTACGTTTTCGTCTGGTTTCTTTACAGGTTTTCGTCCTGTTATTTTTAATTTTTCCGTGCTGCTTTTTTAACATTTTTGCCTGTTTTTACGTCTTCATCCGTTTTTTACGTTTTCGTACGTTTTTTTCAACATTTTCGCCCTTCTTTTTACGTTTGCGTCAGTTTTTTTACGTTTGCGTCTGTCTTTTAAAGTTTTCCTCCGTTTTTTACGTTTTTGCACGTTTTCCTCCGTTTTTTCAAGTTTTCGTCCGTAAAAGTACGACAACGTAAGAAACAGATGAAAACGTAAGAAAGCAGGCGAAAACGTAGAAAACAGACGAAAACTTAAAAAATGACTAAAACGAAATAACGAACGAAAAATCTCGTAAAAAAACTATACAAAAACGATAAAAAAAAAAACCGACGAAAACGGAAAAAAATTAACGAGATCGTAAAAAAAACTGACGAAAACGAAAATAATAACAGACGATACGTAAAAAAAACTGACGAAACATAAAAAACAACGAAACTAAAAAAACAGAGCAAACGTAAAAAAAATTGACGCAAACGGAAAAAAACTACGCAAATGAAAACCAAACTACAGAAAACTAAAATAAAGTGACGAAAACTAAAAAACTGACGAAAACGCTAAAATACTGACGAAAACATATACAACTGACGAAATCTAATAACTGAACGAAAACTTAAAAATAATTGACCAAAAACGTAAAAACAACGAAAAAGTAAAAAACACTAGTAAAAAGATAAAGAAACAAAAATGAAAGAAGTACTTATTTAGAACAAAAACAAACGGTCTTTTTCATACAGATGAAGACTTTAGATGTACCTCTTCTTCAGCATACATGGTTTGTAGATGAAGAGGTAAAACCTCTAAAAAAACAAACGAAACCTAAGTCTTTAGGTTAACTTAAATAAGCTTTGAGTTAGTTTTGATAAGGTTGTTAGTTTATTCAAGCCAAAATCCAAATCTGCTAGTCTACGTTATTCTAAAGCTGTGAAATGTTGGATTTATAAAAGAGAGGAGCTTAAGGTGTATATTGATTCATAATTGCGCTTATTAATGCATTAAATGCATCGTTTTAAGTCAGGTCCTTTGAAGAAGTTTGTCTAGAATTTTAGATCAAAATCAATCAAGTTACGATTAGTTAGTTGGTTGTTCTTAGGGTCTGAATTTGCAGATCAATAGAGGGTTTAATCTAGCTTATCTATAGTTAATTTTTATTGTCCTTAGCTTATTTTCATTTTAATTGAATTTGTTTTTGGTTTTTAGTTTGTCTAAACACCCGTTCCCATTTCAAATGATGAAACACCCGATTTTTCCTACCCACCTTCACAACCCCAAACATCTTCGTTCGACCAATTTCATTGTTTTGGGTGTGGAGATCCGTGTAGAAGATTGTGTACGTTGTCAACGGTGTACTTGCAAGTGGTGGGATAGAATTTAGAGGAGGATTTTGTTTGTTTTGCGCTTCAAGAGATGGAAATTCATCCATTGATGCTCCTAATCCGAACTCTTTCAATGATCCTCCAAACGTTTTCACCCACCCTCTACAACCTCAGTACGAATCATACTCGTGTGAATTATGTGGGAACGACGCTGATTGTCGTGTCCTCACGCAATCAATTGGTGGTTTTCACACCATATATATATAATATATAATAAAATATAAAATATATATATAAGTCTAAAAACAACGAGCAATATAACCGAGAAGTAGTATAGAGTGTTCCCGGGTCGTTTATCCCCAACGAGGCTGTACTGGAAAATCGATACAATCGAAGATTTGAGTTTGAAGGAAGGAATTGATTTGAGAAGGTGGAAAAGTCAAATTAGATGATAACGAACAAAAACGTTTAAGAAAAACCTAGAAATTACGAAATTAAACTAGAAAACGAGAGCCCGAATCCCGAACAAAGGGGGAAAAACCTAAAATCTTTAAAATAACCCTACGAAGAATTTTTCACTTCTAAACTACTCTATGGGACAAATAACGAAGAATGAAAAAGACTAGACCGAAAACGGAGTTCGTTTGACCCAAAAACGAGTCAAAACAAAATCCCCGTACCCGGACCGTTCTTTAAAAAGTAAAAAGTTGTAAAAATGAACCCTACGAAAATTTTCAAATTTTTCCTACAAAATTATGACATAGAGAAAACTTTTCTAAAAAGATACAATATTTTTTTGATATTTTTTGTATTTTTTATGAATTAAATAAACTTTTAACTAAATTAAATCATAAAAAATATGTCAACTAATTTGAAAAATTCTGAATTTTTTTTCTAAAAATACTTTTAACCCTAATAATAGATCCTAAGTACGAAAAATAGAAACACCAAACGGCGTTAAAATAACCAGCAATAATCCGGCAACACTTATTAAGCGTTATAAGCCAAAAACACCCTTAATATCTAAGCCCTTGATCTTTAACGAAAAAAGACCAAGGCGAAGTGGTAAGAGTGGGTGTCATAAAAGGGGAATGTAATCGTGATTGTCTCGGGATTCGAGTCTTGCTCACCCGGACCTCTTGTCTTTCCCTTTTTTTTTCTTTTTTTTTTTCGAAAACTCAAAAAGGCAAAGTTGTTAAGCTCGTGGGGCTTAACAACTTTGTCTTCTACAACTTTTTATGAAAAGCACTTAATAAGCTTAAAAATAAGCTTAAAACTCGACAGAGTGCTAAAAAGGCTTAAAAGCTAAAAAAAATGCTAAGTCTTGGGGCACTTTGGGACAAATAAGCTAGGACTTGGAAAAATAAGCAAAAGGGGCTTAATCTAAACCTAATGTAAGCTAAAAGGCTAAGAGCTTAGGCTAAATAAGCTAGCAACAGCTTATGATTGACAGGAAAGCATAACAAAGCTTATAAGGGCTAAAAGACGCTAGAGCTTGGACAAATAAGCTAGGAAAAAGGCTAAACAAACTTAACAACTAACTAAATAATCTAAATAAGCTGGTTAGGACACAAAGGAGCTTATTACATAAGCTGAATAAGCAAAAATGAAAATTAAGCAATCCCTATACCTAAATCATGTAAAAACAGTCAACAAACAAGTTTGGGCTTAAAAATAAGCCAACAAATAAGCTCCTTAAGACCTGAAACTTGGAAGGCTTATACAAGAGCTTATAGACTCTTGAAATAAGCAAAAAACTTGGGCTTTAGAACACAAAAGGACAAAGAAAAAGGGGCTTAAAATCTCCCCTTTGCACCAGGGGAGATTTAAGCTAAACTTAAGTGGCTTATTTGACAGCTTATTAAAAGCTGTCAAATAAGCTCAAATTGAAAAGAAAACTAAAAACAGATTGAGTATTCTAGCTTATGGACTTGTGCACAAACTTTTGGCTTTTGAAAATCATAAAAACTTGCTGAAACTTGTGGGTGAAAAAGGGCTTATGGATCTGTTAAAACTGTTATAAGCAAACTTGGTGGATTTGACTCAAAAAGTCAAATGACACCAAGGGTTTGTTATAACCTGTTTAACACACACAAAACACTTACCTTTTGAACTAATACTCAAAATCCAAGTGCTTAATGATACAAGCACTTGGTGTTTTCTTAAAACACCACAGTTAAAAGAGTGGCTTATAAAAACTTTGAAAAACACAATTTTGAAACTCAAAGACTTTTGAAACAGCTTAAACAAGCTTAAAAGCTTAAACCAAAACTAACTAAAATACCTTAACCCATACACACAACCTTTTTGACCCGTTTTCCATATTGACCCAAACACACCCTTAATTTTTGAAAAATGATTTTGAAAGCTTATAAAACTAAGTTAACCAACTTTTTTGACACACTAATGATATTTAAGGAAAATTGAACTATAAAAAGCTAAAAGGCAAGTTAAATAAGCACTTAAAAGTTTTAAAAGAGAAACTAAGCTTACACAAATTTAATCCAATGAAAACTGAAAACAGCTAGAGATTAAACCTAAACAAACATGTTTGAAAAGAATTTAACAAAATTTGAATAGAAATAAGCAAATGTAAAAGCTAGAATTAAGCTAAAATGAAACTTAAGAAATTAAACCTGAGAAATTTGTTGTCTCAGAACCAAAGCCACTCTTTCTGAGTGAGTGGCTTAAAAACATACACCTAAGTGGCCCTTGCCTCTATTCCCTGAGCTAAAAGCTCAATAAGCTAATATTAGCTTATTTCTTCATAAGCTTCCAAAATCACACTCAATTGAACATTTATGAACTAAATTCAAATGAAAACAGTATTTAAGAGCTTATAACAAGTTTTAAACTGAATTAGAGCTTATTAACAAGAATAAGCTCTAATGAGCTTATTGAGAGCTTATTGAGTAAAAATAGCTTAATTTTTCATTAAAACTGAGAATTACAAATGCATAAGAGAAATTAACTTAAAAACACTTTAAACTACTTTTAAAACTACACTAAAACGACATAAAAAAAACTATCTTGCCACAATGGGCTTACAAGGCTTTTATAGCAAAAAAAATACAACTAGGTCTTCTCTCCCTCTTCTTCTGCTGTGCTTCTTTGAACACACATAAAAGGGGGTGTGTTTGTTTTGTGAGTGGTTCCAACCTCTAATCTTGGCCCTTCAATCTTCAAAAATCAATCTTGGTCGTCGAAATAAACCTTGGGAGGTGTGGGATTGCCAACTTGGCACATTTGTAGCTGGGAAAGGTAGTGGAGGGGGGGGAAATTGATTACCCATGGTGGTGGTGGTAATCTACAGGGTAAAAATGGGGTTTTACACCCGTGAGTTGTGTTGGGAGGGAAAAAACGAGCGGGAAAAACTGTTTGGGTTATAACAGAGTGAAAGTTTGGGCAACTTGGCAAAGATGGTCCCTCTAGGTGTGTTGAGTACTTGCACCCATGGTCCTTGTGGTTTAAAACTTTTGGGGACTTGGCAAAACAAGTCCCCAAGAGTTATATGCTCAATTGCATGACAAGTCCTTGTGTGTACAAGTTTAAGGACATGGCAGCTTTGGCCCTTGTGGTGTAACTTTGCATTTATGGCAGTTTGGGGTCCTTTTGGTTATAAGTCTTTGGACTTGACAGTTTTAGCCCTTGTAGTACAACTTTCCCTTATTGACAGTTTTCACCCTTCTCTTGTCTTTTCTCTTTCCTCTTTAAATATAAAGTTTAGGTTTTGGGCATTTTTAACCCCTCAAAACTTATTATTCTTCACAAAGTTGACCTTTTGGTTTGTCTGGGGGAATTGACTTGGGTTGACTTTGACTTTGACCAATTGAACTTCTTTTTCTGTATTTATTTATTATTTTTTTGTTTTGGAACTTCTGTTGACTTTTTGACTTAATTGACTTTTCGGCTTCGATTTAGCTTTGTCTTTCATAGTCTTTTCCATTCCGAGTCCGGTTTTGTCGTTTTGGCTTTGTTTTTCGTCCTTTTCTTAAATATCCGTTCCTGCACAATACAATTAGCAAAACAAGCGTATATTTGGCATTTTAAGTCTGTTTTTGGTTATTTTAGCTCGTTTTTAAAGGTAAAAGGTATGTGTAATTAAGCACATACCAGTATACACATGCATAATCGGTTGGAAATGAGACCAAGGGGGACCAAAAGTGACCTCCAACTTTCTAGGGAACTAGTGCTAGATATGAATTAATTTCCAAAGGTCTTGCATGCATAACAAAGTATAGTTAAATTCCACGGAACACGTAAATAACGAAACGAGTAACGGCATCACGAAAAATTATAAAATTTTAAATATTGCTTAAAAACATAAAAACGCGGCTATTGCCAAAATACTACAACGTTTGGTGCCCCGGTTCGCTCCCGATGATGATTCTTAGATAATAACAGAACAACTTCCCGGTAAAACGGTAAAGCTAAACGAAACTTATAAAAATTCAAATTTCTAAACGGAAACGGCTAACTTATTGAACGGAAATTCTCGGGTTGTCATAAAAACAACTTATCCAAATAAGCGGTTAATAAGCCGAAAAGGCTTATAGCTTAAATGGGCTAAAAGGCCTTATATAATAAATTGTGAAAACTACCACCAGATAGCCCTACTGGTGCTGGTGGTAGTGAGTGTGTGTGTTAAATACGTTGGAAGAGGGTGGTAGAGGTCCAGGGTTGGCTCACCTTGGGCTTCCCACTTTTCCAATGTTTTTATTTTTGCAAAATTTCTTATGAAAAAGCTTTAAGATCTAAAAATAAGCAATTTTAAAAAATGACTATTTATAAAAACCTAAGATAAGCACATAAATAAGCTCTAAAAGCTGACAGAATGCTTTTTAACACTAAGTCACAATATAGCTGACTGTTTGCATTTTTTAGACTTAAAAGGAAAAATAAGCTACCACATATACTAAACTACACCTATTAAGCACTTATGAACAAAATTAAGCAAAGAAAAATAAGCTAAACTGAGCTTAAAGGACAGAATCACTTAAAGGCTTTTAAACTTAAATTTCTAAACTAAAAGTGCTAAAAAGCTTAAATAAGCTCTAACCTAAACCTAATAAGCTAACAGGACTTAAAACCTAACCTAATAAGCAAGATGAAACACAAGTTAAGCAATCCTAAAAAGCCAAAAGCTCTGAAAAGCAAATGAGCTTTTGGCTCAAAACTGTTAACAAAACAGCCCTTAGGGGGACTTTTGAGCTTATTTTTAAGCAACTAAATGGAACCTTATAAGAAAATAACTTGTAAAAACTTAAAGCTTATATTATAAGCTACCTAAAACAACAATCAAAAAGCATTTTGAAAATCAAAATAAGCAGGAATAAGCTAATGAAAAAGGTGTTTTTACTGAAAAATTGACTTTTTGGATTTTGAAAAATCTAACTAAAACACTACTTTTAAGCTAAAATTAAGGTGAACAAACAGATCCTTATGGACCTTAGACCTCCAAAAAGATCAAAATTAGACCTCAAAGAGCAAGTAGCAACTTTCAAAAAGCATTTTGAAATTCAGGATAAGCCAGAATAAGCAAATGAAAAAGCAGTTTTTCAAGATTTCCAACACTTAGTAAAATTTTGACAGATTTGGTAAAAACCAAACAACACTTGCAGATCCTAAGGACTTTGTTTCTAACTTGTTTTAATATTTGAACAAACAAAAAACATCACAAAATCACAAGTTTCAAAGATCTAATCAAATAAGCTGATTAAATAAGCTATGAGTTCACAGATTCAAACAAGGTATGTTATGAAGGGGTGGGGGTAGTTTTATTTACAACAAGTTTTATAAACTATGATTTTAAGATTAAACACTTAAAAACTTAAACAAACTAATTTTTATCACTACTTTTATCTAATCAAAGTTGACTCAAGAGCACAAAGCAATTTTTATTATTTTGACCCACTTTGACCCATTAACTCAGTTAATCCAAACACCCCTTTTAAAAACTGATTTTAACATTTTAAACTAATTTAAGCCAAAACTTTGCACTATCAGATATCTAATAAGTCTAACAAACTATAATAAGAAAATTTTAACCACAGATAAGCACTCAAATAAGCTAGAACAGATTATGCTACTTAATAAGCTAATTAGACAGATTTTTATGAAAACTTGCAGAAATGATTTTTAAACTACAACCTAAGTATTTTAAGCACTAAACATCTATAATAAGCTATAATAAGCAGATATAAGCAAGCAATAAGCACCAATAAGCAGACAATAAGCAAATGCAGTTAATAAGCTAAAACTTGAAATTTTGAAACTTACAACTCCTTTTTGCTTAAACAAGGCACTAAAACTCATGGCTGATCTACAAGCTCCAGCTTGTTAGAAACAAGCTGGTGAAACCCATAAGCCCTTCCATTTCTGGCTTATCATCCATAAAGCTTTTGAGTGGATTTTTTGTGAAGTAAGATGGATTTAAACCTACAAGTCAGGGAAAGCTTATAAAGTTTAAACTAGCAGCTTATAATAAGTGTAAAACGCTTAATTTGAGATTATCAAACACTTTCAAACACAATTTAACAAGAATTTTATAAAAATAGATTTTTAACTAAAACTTGAAATTTCATTAATTCTTAAAAGAGGTTACAAAACTTTGAAAGAAGCTAAACTACTACTACAATAAGTTGTAAAGTACTACTAGATGCCTTATCAATGGCTACAAGGGTCATATTTAAAGATAAATGAGAGGGGTCTTGGCGTCTTCATCTTGTGCTACTTCTGTGAGTGCTTCAAAGTTGTGTTATCGTGTGAGAGTAAAATCAAAACTCATCATAGCCATCAAAAATTCTTGCTCATCAAGCCTAGTGATCTCAGCCCTTCAATTTCTTGTCTTTTCCATGGACGAATGAGAGTTTAGAGGATTGCCAACATGGATATTGTTGTTTATGTTGTGGGGTTAAGGGGGTGTGATGTTTGTTTGTCGTGGTGTAGGGGAAGGTGGGGACAGGGATGATGAATAGTCGGAGAATTAGGTTTGGCGGGAAAATGGTTTGGTTATTTGACTGGGTATAAGTTTGTGAAATGGCAACTTTGGCCCCTGAGTTTGTATGGTGTGTTTGCACCGTTAATCCTTTTAGACTGACACTGTTAGTCCTTAAGGACTAACGACATAAAGGTTAAGGGTGTTGTGGGCTTAACGACAGTTAAATGTGTTTGGGCCTTTTTATTGGCAGTTTGGGCCTAATATGATTTTGGGTTGGCTTCTTTACAAAAAAGGTTTTGGGTTATTTTTAGTCTTCATAATGTTTAAATGGGCTGACCCGGCCCATTAGATGGGTACGGGTTGGCCCATTTAACATTTCTTCGATATCGCCTTTGTCTTTGACTTTTGACTTTGACTTGGTTGACTTTTTGCCTTTTCACGCTCTTTTTATTCCCGTTCTCGGTTTTGTCCGTTTTGACTTGATTTTTGTCCTTTAGTGAATATCCGTTACCTACACAATCATAAATCACAAAACATACAAATACAATGTATTTTTGGCATATTTTGGTCATTTTAGGCACGTTTTTATAGGCAAATGGTATGTGTAATTAAACACATACCAAAATCCCCCATACTAAGATATTGCCGTGTCCTCACGCAATGCCATAAGTAAACACTTTAGAAAACCAAGAATCTCAATCCCCTTTGACTAATTACCTCGAAAAGTAGCTAAGTGTTCATCAAGGGGAATTAAAGAGTCATTAGCTTTGAAAAGCCCCGTTTTGACCATTTTTCAATATTTACACTTATTCCTACACATATTTTTGTATTTTTCCTTTTTCTCATTTTTTTGTACTTTTCTAACATGTTTGACTTTCGTTATTAACCGTTAGGGTCATAGAACAAGACGCATTTTAATCCTAAAATGCCCAAAAAGATAAATTCATCGTCCCCCGATTTTCACTTGTCCCAAACCAAGCTTAAAAACGAAATCACCGTTAAATATAAGTTAAGATGCTAACACTACTCATATTTGTAACTTGTGAACTTTTCACTCCCGACAATTATTATATTTTAGGTCAATGTGTCATTTTGAATTTCAACCATGGATCAACATTTTGCAAAATTCTATGCTTCAAGTTTCACCCGAGAATAATGAGTTTGAATGTGAGATCATCCCATGTAGCGACTTATTCGCTCGGCACACCCAACTCGCGGCTAAGTGACCAGGCTTTTTGAACACCACCCACAGGGGGGGAGGGGGGAACTAGTATCGAGACTCATGGACCTTCGGTTTCAAAAACTCTTAGGTTTCCCGTTTATACATAGCTTATTAGAAAAACCACAACTTAAAATGAAATAGTCTTAGTTCGAAAGCATATTTAAATTTAAGAAAAAGAGATTTTCCCTATATTTATTAAATCACATTTATTGCACTTAACATTAATATAACCATGATGCGATTGAAATCCTCGACCTTTTTGAAGGCTGCAACATCGGTTGTGAGCCGGCAAGATGCAGCAAACTTTTATCAGTCTCGGATTATTATTCTTACTATGGGCCTTCTTTTGAAGACTGCCACATCGGTTGTGAGCCGGCAAGAGGCAGTAAACTTTTATCAGCCCACAGTTTATATTACTACCTTATTCATCATTTTTTTATATAGAACTTTATTTCACGATATATAGAGAAAATTTCTTTTTAGAACATTTAAGTATAAATTTGAACTAAGACAAACAATGTTTTTGACTACATTTCAAAAATTGTTGATTTGAGTTTAATTTTCAAAAATAGCACGTATCATTAGTCAGGTTTAAGAGCTAAAGGGAGAAAAAGCCACAAAATACACTATAGCTTGTAAGATTTCCAAATAATCCTTGTTTAGCATCCAACTCATACTTAACTCTATCATTTTTCGTTCTTGCAAATTTATAATCTTTAGTGAAAAGATCCGCGAATGCTTAGTCTAATAGTTAAGGAACAAGCTAGAGCTCAACACGCTCGATCGAGTCAAAATTTATTCGGATTGGTTTGTGGGGAACTTATTTTCTACCACCGCAAGAAAAGTCAAAATTGTGACAAAACACTTATTTTGTTTTTGAAATTTTTTAATTTTTTTCATTTTTTTGGTATTTTGGTGGTAAATATGGGATTACGTGAAAACACAGCTGTAAGAAAAATCAAATCGATAGAGCCCCCCCCCCCCATCTAGAAACTAAACCATTGTCTCAATAGTTTAAGAAGGGTCTCTACGTAAATCTAAAGCCGTTTATTAAGTATGCTCAAAGATAAACGTTAGTCGATAAGATTTGGATATTGGATTCCCAAAATGAAGCTGAGGATGTGAAGATCGAGTGATCGAAGGACAAAACTACGAGCACGAGAGGCTTCAAAATCCGGGCAATCCTGGACATACAACACAAAACATAAAACACGAGAAAGGTAGAGGCGAGCCTCCTCACAACACACTTATTCATTACTACTATTATATTAGGATAAGCATGGGTTGCCACCCATGAAGCGCTTGTTTTAGGTCACTAAGCTTGACCCGTCCCCGAATTTAGTTGTCCTTGGGGAAGGTTTAGAGATTCGAGACAACCATCGGTGGTATGTCCCCTCTAAAGTAGTGACCGTTCACCTTGAAATTTGGCCCATCGGTTTGAGATAACTATGGTGTGGTGTTTTTGGTGGTTTGGGTTTGTAGTTGTGACACGACGGTGCCATAAGGGAAAACTTGGGCAACGGTGAACGGTCCGGTCCAACGGGTTTTAAGTTTACTCGAGAAAATCTTCAATCGAGAATTAAAAAGAAGGACTTGGTCACCAACGTTGAAAACGCGATTCTTGATTTTGGAGTCGTGTGTCTTCTTTGTCTTCTCTTTGTAAATTTCAAAGAATCTCGGTAGCTTGAATCACGAAGGTTCATTATAAATTTCCATTGAGTTAAACTTTTCGGTGATCACCCGCAGACTTAAGGTCAAAGTTTGCATGCTTCAAGGCCTAATAGGCTTTGTGCTCGAACTCGATCGGTACATGACATGCCTTTCCGTACACGAGCTTGTAAGGAGTACACCCGATGGGTGTTTTGAAAGCTGTACGGAAGGCCCATAGTGCGTCATCTAATTTATCCGACCAAGAGAAACGGTTCTCGCCTACGGTCCTTTCTAAGATTCTTTTCAAACCATGGTTGGAGACTTCCACTTGCCCACTAGTTTGTCGGTGATACGTGGTAGCAAGACGGTGAGTGACACTGTACTTAAGTATGACATTTGCGAATTGGTCATTGCAAAAGTGCGTACCACGATCACTAATGATAGCGCGGGGAGTTCTAAAACGAGCAAAGAGAGATTTTTAAAATTTAACAACAACTCGGGCGTCTTTGGTGGGGAGCGCTTTCGCTTCGACCCATTTAGTCAAGTAATCAACCGCCATGAGTATATACTTGTTCCCTCATGAAGACGGGAACGGCCCCATAAAATCGATACCCCAAACATCAAAAATCTCGCAAACTTGGATGGCATTTTGGGGCATTTCATCTTTCTGGCGAAGATTTTTCCCGTCGACGTTGACATGAGTCACAAGATTTGAACCAAGTCATGGGAATCATCGAAGAAATTGTGGGCCAATAGAAACCAGAGTCAAACACCTTTTTGGCGGTGTAGTTCGGGCCATGATGTCCCCCGGTAGGTCCATTGTGGCAAGCCTTAAGAATATCAATGGCTTCTTGGCCATGAACACACCGCCGGATGACTTGATCCGCACAGATTTTAAACAGAAAGGGGTCGTCCCAAAAGTAATGCTTCACGTCTTTGAAGAATTTGTTCTTTGATGGGACGACATCCCTTTAACAACAAAGTTTCCCGCAGGTAATTAATAGAATGTGTTAGTTAGGGGGGGTATGGTTAGTTGTTTTGTGCAAAATCAGCAAACAATTGGGGTAATAGAATCACCATGAAAAGATACCATACTAAGTGTTTTGAGAGGAAACGTTACATTTATTTCCTTTTTATTGAGCACACTTTGGTGAGGATTCTCTAATCGGGACAAATGGTCGGCCACGAGGTTCTCGGCTCCTTTTTTTTATCACGGATGATGATATCAAATTCTTAAAGGAGGAGAACCCACCGGGGCAACCTCGGCTTAGCATCTTGCTTATTAAAAAGGTATTTTTAATGCCCAAGTGATCCGTATACACAATGCTTTTTGACAAGACTAAGTAAGGCCGGAATTTCTCAAAGCATACACCACGACAGTAAATTTTTTTTGTGTCGTAGTGTAATGTGCTTGGATCATGCCGTCATGGTCTTACTTCATAGTGTAAAGGTCTGTGAAATGTTTTTGTTTATAACGTTGCCTTCAAGACCGCAACCTATAGCAAATCACTCGCGCAACACATCAGCTCAAAATGTAGGTCCAAAAGGGAGCAACTAAGATTTGGTGCTAATCGTTAATTTTTTACTTAATTGTTTGAAAAGCCTTTCAAAACACTCTTTGGAGAAGAAGAACGAGTATCTAATTCAATAAGACGGGTTATCGTCCGAGGCGTATTTCGAGAATCCTGAATTAACTATGATAAAACCCCCTGCTTGACCAAAAAACCTGAAATCCTATTGAACGGGGTGGGGATGAGGTAGCTTAGCAATAACAAACAACTTAGCCTATCAACCTCAATTCCCGTACTAGGGAAACTTATGTCTAAGGAGAATTCCATCCTTGAACCATTAAAGTGACTCTTCCAATTAGACAAGATTTGGTGTCTTTCACCACCGTTTAAGCATCTTTCAAATGGGAGAGCAAGTTCCCGAATGAATTCCCAAAGACAGAGAAGTCCAGTCCATAAAGACATTCCATCGTTTTTTTTGATCATATCATGAAAGAAGCCATCATAACACCTTTGAACGTGCCTAGTGCATTGCATAAAGCCGAAAGGCATACGACGTAAGTCAATAACATTCCATAAGGAAAACGTGAACTGTGGTCTTTTCTTGATCTTGAGGGTCCGATGGGAAATTTGAAAGTAACCCGAAAAACCGTCGAGAAAACAATAGATTCATTCCCGCTAGTCTCCAAGCGATTTGGTCCAAAAAAGGTAATGAGAAGTGTCTTTACGGGTGGGCGTCATTAACTTTTCGGTATCAATGCATACACGCCATCACCTAACCAATCGAGTAGGAATTAACTCGTTTTCTTCATTTTCAACAACGGTAAAGCCACCCTTTTTCGGCACACAATGTACGGGGCTCACCCAAGGACTATCCGAGATAGGGTAAATCAATCCGGCATCAAGGAGTTTAAGAACCTCCTTTTTGATCACCTCGTGGATTTTAGGATTGACCCTTCTTTAGTGTTGGACCGCCGGTTTAAAGTCTTCCTCCATTAAAATCTTGTGTGCACAAAATTCCGGGTTAATACCCTTAATGTCGGATAATTTCCAAGCAATGGCTTGCTTGTGTGACTTTAAAACCTTTATGAGAGCGGCTTTCTCCTCATCTTTCAAATCTTTAGCAATTATGACGGGTAATTTTGTCGGTACCCTCCAAAAATGCATATTCATGCATATTCAAGATGAGGCGGTAAGTCCTTAAGTTCGACCACGGGTGGTTCATCAATAGAAGATTTGTCATTTTTAGGTCCAACAACTTTAAGTTCTTGTGGAGGGAGAGGTGGTGATGATGGATCATCAAGAAGAAGAATGTCTCCCTTCGAATCATAGTAAAAGTCATCAATTTCTGGTGAAATTAGCTCATCTTCAATAGCTAGGAAAGCATCGGTTTCCTCAAGAAGAAAATCACTATCCCTGAAGGAAGTGAGAGTAGGAGAAGAGATAGAAACAATTGGTTCTGTAGATGGAGTGGGATTGCCACTCACAGAAAATCCAAGAACTTATTGAGAATACTCCTCACAAGCAACGTCAATGATGTCGATTCGGTTAACCGAATTATCATAATTAGAGGAGTATCTCAAAGTTTGATTGGTTTCTTAATGTATATATAAATAATATATAATAATATACTACTTATATTAACCAAACCAAATCAAGTGACCCTTGATAAGGTTTAAAGAAAGAGAATCAATGAAATC
>BQNB010122688.1:0-20238 GCA_026074375.1 Tanacetum coccineum
ATCTAGCGCTGTGTATTATGAAGTAACGCTCCCGGACATATTTCCGCTGCGACACATTTTTGGGGGTGTTACAATAAGAATTCTTGTGGTATTTCTCTTAAATTTCAGTTGTACTGTACGGATGATTTCAAGTTATCTATCAAACTTATGTATTGTAAAAATCTCGTAAATTCTACTTTAATTCTCTACTTTATTATTTGAGCCACTCCGAAGCATATTATCAAAAATGGTAACACTATTTTGATGAAAATGAGCGTTGCATCGTTAGCCCTCAAATATACATAGTATGATCACCTATGTATATTTGGTGCATAGACTGATCATTTATGCATTCAGGAAGGACCATGCCATACTGAGAGTAGTCACCTTAAAATTTTGTCAAATTCTAAATATCTACTGATTTTCTTGAGAAACAAGATCTTGCGTAAATGTATTTATCACAAGGAACTCTTACACCATCTTACAATAGAGCCGACATCACCTTACACCAAATCTTAAGCCAAAAAGGGGAAGGACGTATCTGTAGCCACCCAAGGATAACATGCCGATAGGTTCAGCCATCATCAAGGGAATTAAGACCCGTACCCATGGAATGCTACATTAAGGTAGCAAAAATTTAATAACACATAATAGGAGGGTTTAGACGAGGATTACACCTCTTCATCAACAACATTCCGGAAGACAATTCAAACTGAATTTCGGGACGCAATTCTTTTAACACGACGAGACTGTGACAACCCACATTTTCACATCTTTTACGACTTTGACAATTCAACTATTTATTTTGGACTTTTACGCGTTCGCTTTTATTTCGCGTCATTTGGTTAAAACGCATAAGTTAAAAGTTATCATTCAACGTAAGCGGGCGTCAAACTAATTAATGTTTACGTCAAGTAAGTATTAAATAATTTTTTTAGGATAATTATTATCTTTGCACATTTTATTTTTATCGGATACGTAAAGTGTTTACGTTTCACGATAAATTAAGTTTAGACATTCCCGGAACCACAAAAATAAACCTACGCTTCAACAAATGCCTATTATTATTTCCAATGATCCAAAAAGTTTATAAAACTTTACCACATTATTATATGGGACGTCCCACTTAAAAGGAAATAATCAAGAATGATACATTTCAAGTTATACTTTGCAAATAAAAACTACACATCTTATATAAAAGTTCAAGTAATGAAACAAGATTTTCATAAACTATCAAAAATACTCCATAAAATCCTCAACATGTTTATGACTTTCTTATAACTTTTTTTGACTAGTCTTGAGGTATCTAAGGCAAGTGTAAGATGAAACACACATACTCTTCATTTCTAAGGTAAAATCAAACAAAAACCTCCCCTTTTCCCCCTCCTTCCCCCCTAAATACCCACGGCATACCACAAGGACCATAAGCAACCCATACAAAATTTTCTACAAACATTTACACACAATCTCATATCATTTCTAAGACATACTAAGGTATTTACAAGTCTTGGTTAAGTATTTTCAAGTGTTGAAGCAAAGAAAGTGAAATTAAGGTTTCTAATCTTGCAAGCTTGGTTTAAAAATCTAAACAAGGGTTTAGATTATATTTCTCATCATCATTTATCACCTTAAGGTTATCTATAAGCCCTTATCTTTTCATTTCATGAGTTTATATGTATATGATGTTCTATGTAGCAAAATCACCACTTAGGATATGTTTAACTTGTAAAAAATGGATTTTCTTGTAAACATGATTTTATGAACTTGTACACATATTATATGGATGGTATTATGATGTTATGAAAGGACTATAAGTCTTGTACACTCATGGTTTATGTATAAAAAGTTTGTATATGTTTATGATTAAAAGAGTACTTAAGAAAGTTTATGATTTCATGTGATAAGTGGACTTGTTGATCTTGATGATCTTGGACAAAATATGGACAAATGGACTATATAATATATATGACATAGTATATTAAGAGTTATAAAGGACTTGTGGTAAATTTTGTAGTTAAAAAGTATATAAAAACAAAGTTATACAAATAAACTCAAAAAGATATATAGGGACTGTTTGAGTTCGACTTTTAAAGCATGGATTTTATAGGTTATAAAAATAGTACGTCTCATGACGATTCCAAAAAGGTAAGAAACTCGAAAAACGGATTTATAACGAAGAAGATACATAGTTTACGAGTTATACGTTAATTAAACTTTTATAAAACTAATTTTATAAAAGTTACTGTTCACAACAGATACATTTTTGGAAAATAATTATAAAACTTTTAATTACGAAGACGTGCTCGAAAGAATCACTAAAAACGGAGTTAAAACGAGTAAGATACGACGTTTCAAAGTTATCGAACATTATATATAAAAGCTGAAAAACTGTGTACGCTTCAGCAGCTGCTGAAGCTCATTTTCGAGGGCCTTCGGGTCCGATTGAGTCGAAATGTAAAACTACAAAGTTGTTCGGAACGACATTTTACATAAACCTGCCGATTTTCATAATTTTCGGATGTATATTTTGTAAACTAGACACTATTTCCTGACGTGAATAGTGTTGGTTCGTTTTTAATAAAAATTTTTGCGAAACATTTTGGAAACACTTAAATAATATTTATACTTGTTTTAAACTTTATAAATATTATTTTACAAAGGCGATTAAACTAGTTACGCGATTATAACGATTCAAATACATTATATTATATATAAAAATTTGATTTAAACGATTATTCACAAACACAATAAATGTGATGTAGCTATATAAAATTATATATGGTCCTAGTTATTCATAGTACTTAGTACTTATTCTGCCTATATCTATATTAAGTTTGCCACTTGAATTGTTCCATGTCGCATTTTCACTCTTTGATCTATTTTGTTGATTCATTCACTCAAGGTGAGTTCATAGCCCCACCTTTTCTCTTTTTAATGGTTTTCTTAAACTGTTTTCGGGTGAGAATACATGCTCATTTACTAAGAAAAATTATTGATTTCTACTACTTAAGTGTTACATGGCTAGTTTTACTAAAGCTTTTACTTGCTTACTACATGATTTTGAGTTGTTTTACTTTGGACACAAGTGTTTTCAAAATTGTATGCTATCCAGATTATTGCATGAATGCTATTGCCTAAGAGCCACGATTACTGGTGCAAATCCGTTATAATTACGATTACTGGTGCAAATCCGTTATAATTACGATTACTGGTGCAAATCCGTTATAATTACGATTACTGGTGCAAATCCGTTATAATTACGATTACTGGTGCAAATCCGTTATAATTACGATTACTGGTGCAAATCCATTATAATTACGATTACTGGTGCAAATCCGTTATAATTACGAACTCTGGTGCAATTCCCTTATAATTACGAATACGGCTTCGATGTCATGAGCTTAGTGCAATAAAATATGTTTTGGACTTCGGAATACGTACTTAGTCCACCATTACTTAAGTCTTGTGGTCCACTAATGAACTATTTGATTACATTAACAATTCTTGACTTATTGAATCACTATTCGGATTTCATAAATAATACTTTGAATTGTTGTAACGCTACTTTTTCTACTAAAACATTACTTAAATTATTTCAACACTGTTTTTACTTAAACCTATGAATTCACCAACATTATTGTTGACGTTTTGCATGTATTTTCTCAGGTTATTACTTTGCTAGCTGAGCTTTGGGAGCATTCGAGTTGCGCGAATATCAAAACTTTAAGAACTCGGTTTTCTTCATGCGATAACCATTTTTCTTTAAATATACAAATGAGTCATGTTTGAACTCTTGTAACTTTTGAAAAAGGAAATTAATGGAAGCTGAATTTACTCTGATAATGTGCTATTTTAAAACGTCTCTTTTGAGTCGTTTTCTGTAACTTGTACTTTGTGCCTTGAAGTCGCAACCCAATGTTACTATTCCGCTGCCGTCCGATTTTTCTCAAATCATTGTTTTTTTCTGCAACGAAGTGTAATTTTGAGATGCCAATTGTGATTTTAATAAAGCATTTGTTTTTCAAGATTAGCAAAATACGTCTCAAATTTATCAGTTCTTCTTGAAAGCTTTGTTTTGACATCATCAAAATCATTGACTCGTTGTGCTAAAACCTTTTCTAACTTTGAAATCTTATTCTCAAACACTTTTTTCTCTTCATCATTACATTTCACTTTATCACCCATTTCCTTTACAAGTTCTAAATTCTTAGTCTCAAGCGTTGAACTTGTCATATAAATCTTTGAAACGTTTGATTCATATTCTTGCTTGAACATTTCAAACATTTTCTCAAGCGAATTATCATGTTTTAGAAACTTAAACTTTGTTTTTAGTCTTTGTTTTACAACATCATTTGAAGCCAATAAATCATTATAATCTTTTTGCACCGAAGAAGACACTTTTTCAAGAAATTCATTTTTAGCCAGAAAATCATTGGCTCTTGATACCATATATTAAGCATAAAAGATATTGATTGATGAATATAGTGTGTGTAAATGAAAGTGTAATAGTGTATGTGTTTAGAGAGAGAATTTTTTAACTTGCCTTTTGATTAAATGAAATTGTTACACTTAACCATGACATAAATACCTATTTATACCCCTTGGTTAACTATCTTTATTAAAACTTACCCTAACTAACCTATTTTGTCCCTACAATTTAAAAAATTGCTAAAAAAAAAACCCACTAGTAATATTTTTTATTCTAAACAATAGTTATAAAGGCTATTCTTTGAAGTGATGTGAAGCAGCATCCACAACACTTATAGTCAACAAAGAATTTGTTCCTCCACTTGATATGTGCAGAAAGATACCATGGGCCCTTTCTAGAATTAATCAGATAATTGCATGGTCGTGCCCAAAGGGTAATTTAAGATGATTCTTAATTAAATTTGGTAAATCTGAATTATTTCTATAACGAGAAACAGAATGTGAAACTATATGGAATGAGTTAGGATCCATATCCATGGTTTAACTGTATCTAGAACAAAAGGATGATAATAGCAAGAAATACATAACCATAAAAAGCTAAGATTGTTCCTGAAATTTTATCTCAAGTACTTCTAATTTAAAGGCAAGTGCGAGTGTTGCTAGACGTTTTCATTGTCAGTATAAATGCATTCTGCTACACCGACTCCCAAGTGGGAGCTGTTGGAATATGGTAGTTGCTTCCGCATTTTATACATTAGAAATATGTGAGTCTATTGAGGACATACACGTTAATACACAAAGAATACGTTTTATTACTTCACGATATAAATATTTAAATAGTCGTTAATTACGTTAATTGTTTAACTAATTTAAATATAAAACTAAGGGACTAACTTGGACAAAACTCGAACCACGAGGGGCCCATTGTTTAGCCGAATCCCCTAGGGTTCTAGAAGGGAGTGTTTGTTCGATTATAGAGTTGGAGGGCGAAAAGAAAACAAGTTTTCTTGTTGTACAAGAATTAAGGTTGGGTTTGTGCCTATGTAAACACAATCACCCTCATACCCATTCTTGATATCAATTCAATCCCAACCTAAATCATCAAGAATTTAACTCGGTGCCATCCCACTCATCCTTCAACAAACACTCAATCGAAAACCATACACACCTTTTAAGGAGGATTTTCTTTCGGTCTTACCTACCCTCAACATAACATTCTGGGATCATCAACCCTTTTAGGAGTTCACTTGAACTTCTAACTTGTTCTCCTAACTCGACCGTTACTCGTGTAAAAGATTCAACACAATAAACAGTTTCGATTGGTGTACACTCTTCCTAGCTCGACGAAACAACAAAACCCACTTTAAAAGGGGTTTTTTCGATTCGGTTTTAAAACCCTAACCGAATTAGGGTTTATTTGGTTTTGCGCTTGGACTAACCTAATTAAGGTTTTTTGTCTTGTTTTCGATTACGCTCAACCTCACCGGATGTGGCGTTTGTATCGTTTTCGACCACAGTGGTGTTTTCAGTGGTTCGTGAAGAGTCAATCTAGACACGCTTGGGCTGTTCTCTTCGCTTGACGTGAGATTAGTACGTGATGCAACCGTAAAAGGTGGTAATTTAACCACATAAATTCTTTGCTCACAATCAATAGCTAGAGGTAAGATTACTCTACTCTTTATCAACGCTTTCTTAATCTATATGCAAAATCTAATCCATTCCGCTGCGATACTCTACAAATCGTACAGTCTAAATCTGGTTACCTAGTTGTGAAATCCAGACAGCATTTATGTCTTAGCCTACATTTTTTGTGTGTATGTTAATATGTCTCATAAATTTGGTATTGTATAGGATATAAAAACTTCTCCCATTGTTAACTCCCTCTATATTTTTTTCGGATTTCCAAACACCTTCATTAAAAAAATATTTATATTATAAAACTGCAAAACAAAAATTGTTGAATAAAAATTATAAAGTTTAACAAGTCAAAAATATTAAATTGACAAAAAAAAAAATACAAAAACTGATTAAAACTTGTATTGTACTGTAAACAGGAGGTGGAAAAGAGGTACAATGTACAAAACAGATGTACTTCTGATGGACCGGAAGAGTCTTTATACTAGCGCCCATTGTATTGTTCGAGCGTGTTTTAGTTTATTGCTGTAAAAGTTTGTGTTGTGTCGTGTGTCCATTTTTTTCAATGTTTATTGTCTGATATTATTTATTGTTTTAAATCAATGTAGTGTTACTTATATTGGTTTTTAGTCTTGAACAATCGGAAAATACAAGTTCTTTACTTTTCTTGTTCTAAAGAGTATCACTAATGTAACTTGATGCATTTATTGCATTTAACCATGACATACAAGAAAAATAAAGTTTTTAGTAAATACTTGAGTTTTATCAAGTCTTTGAAAAATGTTTTTCAAAATCCTTTTCATGCAATTAAAAAAACTTTTTTAAAAAGCTTTTAAAAATAATAAAAAAGTATTCCTAGTTTGTACATGGGAGATGCTCTTAAAAAAAGGATTTAACCTTTTTTTTAAATCATTATTGTTTTGATAAGTTTACCTTCATTAGTGTAGTAAGTAGTATTGAGTGTAGCCGGCACCCAATAAATAAGCGGATTAAAGGTTTTTCCTTGTCAATTTAAACAGGGTTTTTTTTTATCTTGTGTCTTAGGGGCACATGATAAGAACACCAAAAGTACACAGGGTCTTACAAAAAAATACACAGGGATCCACAAAATGTAGATCTTGTGTACTTTTGTTTTACTTTTGGTGTTCTTAGCATGTGCCCCTAGGGCACAAGATAGAAAAAACCTTTAAACAAAATGACTTAAAAACCACTAAAATCAAGTTTGTAACATGCAAAGTAATTAATATGGTGTACAAATTAACTACCATAGTCTTCATTTATCCATTTTAACCGTTAAATGAGTAATACTCCGTACAAGAGAAGAGTGATTACGTGTATTCGGCTCATCTAATACTACTAGAGTATCAATTATATTCAGTTTTTTTATGCCATTTTTTTTCTTAGTCGTGTCTTTTTTTCTTCTTACTCGCCATTTATCCAACCCGTCCTAAAATCCTACGTACCCAATTTCTTTTCCCTTTTATGCAACATGAAAATTCACCACTTTTTCAACAAGAAAAAGAGTGGCAAGTGAGGTCCCAAAATGGTATAATTTGGGGTTGTTTGGATAGAGTAGAAATGACTTTATCAATGTCACAATCCTTGACCAAACACACCCCTAAATGGTATGGTGAAAGGTTTGTTAAGGACATTATAGGTTAGGCAAATAGAATGAGTTAATTGCTTAAAAATGTATTATATTTGATATTTTTTGTCATTGTGTGGAGAGTACTATTTTTTTGTCATTGTGACACCAAACTTTTGAATTCGTGCTATTATTTGTATTTTGTGACTATTTTCGCATGTAAAATGACCATTTTACCTTTCGAAATTTAAAAAAAGTAAGGGTAAAATGATCACAAAATACACACAATAGCACGAATTCAAAAATTTGGTGTCACAGTGACAAAAAAATGGTAATCTACACACAATAACAAAAAGTGTCAAGTATAATATATTTTTAGGCAATTAACCCAAATAGAATCTTTACCGGTCAAAAAGCATGAGGGGATTTTGAAGGTTATATTTGGCAGGTTATTTAATTAGAGTATGGGTTTAATAATATAATTGTCAATTAATTAATGGGGCACTAATTAATCTATTATAATAGATGAAGTTTGTTTGTAAAAAGTAAAGGTACAAAAAATATACCTTAGGCTGCTTTTAATGGGTCGGTCGACATATAAGTCGACTCAAATTCTTAGACGGTCGCCCCATTGTGGTTTTGAGTCGTATGTAGGTCGAGTGATCAAAAGTTGAGATGTGGGTCGTATATACGACCGATTCTTTTGCTTGTCTGTGTGTGTTTTAAATTAAAATGTATTTTTGTGCGGTATGTTTTTTGTAAGCTTAACTGTGGTTAAAAGGTCGTTTGTAGGCAGATGCGAAGCTATGATTTTTAGTTAAAAGGGGCCGACCTTTAAAATAATGGAGCTAAATGTAAGAAAGTAGTAGAAAAAAGGCTTGTAATCTAAATAAAGAATGAATGAAATGAGTTGATTAGGGGTGGCTTCGCACGCACTAGTCATCCTACTAGCTCCACCCCTGCTTGTAGGTCGCCGGAGAGAGAAAACTAATGTGACAGGAAAAATGTAAGTCGCCCGATGTTCTTACGATGACCAGCCTTAGGATCTCAACACTGACGCTAAATGCTAATTTTTTTTTGTATTGAATAGTTGAATACTACTACATGTTTTATGACATATGAACTTTTTAGCATATTTTAGCAAATATGTGACATACGAGAATGATTGTATAGAAAATCTTGTTAGGTTGAAGAATTCGAAGTACATTCATCTACTGCCTTCTGAACAGTGCTATACTGAAGAAAAAATAAGTTTTTTGTTCATTTCATTATGGTTAAGCTAACAAGATGCACGACGTTAAGATAACAAACATTTGGCGAATCAACATCATATGCCTTAAAATGTTTTTGTTTAGGGTTGAAGTCCCAACATGAGAGAACATGTACAATAGACGAGTGTGTAAGTTAAACGTTAAAAACATTGAATGAGAATAACACAACAATACTTTGTTTTTTCTTTATAGGATTAATTCCATATATGTCCAATTTAAACATTAAAATGTCTTATTTACCCAATCAAAATTAATAATGTCATGTATACCCAACTTAAACATGATATTTGTCATATTTGTCCATTTAATTATAAAATCAATCTAAAAAAGAATTCACATCATTAAATTCCCAAATATCACCATGTAAGGATATGAACAGATTAAAATGTATGAGCGTCAACAATGTAACACGATCTGAGGGCTGTTCAAAAACCAACCGGAACAACGAGAACGGAGAGGTAACTAGGGCTGTAAACGAACCGGACGAACGCGAACGGAGGTATGTTCATGTTCGTTTATTTAATTTTAGCCGAACAAATAAACGAACGCGAACGCATAATCGGACCAAAATTGTTGTTCATGTTCGTTTATTTAAATTTGAACTTGTTCATGTTCGTTTATGTTCGTTCATTAATAAGTTAAACGAACGTAAATCGAACATAAATGAGCATAAACGGACATAAATGATCGTAAACGATCATATATAAACCAAAACGGACATATACGAACGTGTAAATAAAGTTGTTATTTTAAATGTCAAGTGTAAATAAAATATCTAGCATAAAAAAAGTTATTTACTTGTACTGTGACTATTATTGGCGCCAAAATTCTCGCTCATTAGAAGACCAGTTTCATCTTGTCACTTTCAACTTATCAATTTCAACTTTTTTTGTTCAATTTCAACTTTAATGTTTTATATAAGTAGTTAGTACTATATTAATATATTATTTTAGGGACCTTAAATACTTGATATATTAAATTATTATTTCCTTTAATATTTGGGATGTTAATCGAACGTAAACGAACAAAATAAACGAACATAATCGGACATTCATAATCGTACGTTCACGAACGTAAATAAACGAACGAAGCGTTTGTATTAGTCAATATAATTAATGTCATTTATTATGACCATAATAGGTGTGTTCTATTCTTGGTATGATTATATTATCCTTATCATAATTTGGTGTAGATGAGTTGTAGGTCTTATCTTTGGCTCAAGCATTTTCCTTGTAACCTATATATACTGTATGTTTTTGTGAAAATAATCAAGGAAAACCAATTACCCTTCAATATGGTATCACAGCCAGTATCGATCCACTCTTAAAATCTCCCATCTCAGTCATCCCCTCCCCTATTCTTTCTCTACCTCACAGTCATTAATTTTTTTTTCACCAAATCAAAAAAAAAAATTAAAAAATTTACTGTTCATCAGCGTCACTATTCACCGGCAAGTACTGTTCATCGTCGGGTACTGTTCATCAAAAAAAAAGATTGTTCTTATGGCTTTCACCTATTCCCTAGCCCAATATGTGGCTCACAAGACTAATGTTGCTCAACAGTATACACCACAAAAGCATTACAGATTGCCGCATCCCGGTCAAGGTATACTCGGTCCCGCTCCGGCTATTTATGCATCCCAGCATACTACTCTACCAAGTGCGTTTAGCATTATGCCGCCGCAAGACCCGACTTGGCACATGGATACAGGTGCCTCTTCTCATTTAAATTTTAATGCAAGTAATTTAAGTACCATTTTTTATAAACGCTTATTTCCATCTGTTCACGTTGGTGATGGCAAGTCTATTCCCGTCACCAACACCGGCCATAGCATTATTCCTTCTCATCATCGCCCACTTCATCTTCATAATGTTCTTGTAACCCCCAATATAATTAAAAATCTCATTTCTGTTCGTCAGTTCACTAGGGACAATAATTGTACTATTGAATTTGACGCCTTTGGTTTTTCTGTGAAGGATTACTTGACTCGTCATATCCTCCTTCGATGTGACAGTTCGGGCGATCTCTATCCAGTTACCAAGCCGTCAACTTCTCCTATTGCTTTTCTCTCGACAAGTGCTTCTACGTGGCATCAACGCCTCGGACATCCGGGTGATCAAGTGCTACGTTCGCTTGTCTCTAGTCGTTTTATTTCATGTAATAAAGAAAAGTCTTCACATATTTGTCACGCTTGCCAACTTGGCAAACATGTGAAGCTTCCCTTTCATAGTTCAGATTCTATTGTTGAACATTGTTTTGATATTATTCATTCTGATTTATGGACATCTCCCATTATTAGTTCTAGTGGTTTTAAATATTATGTCTTATTTCTTGATCATTTCTCTCATTTTCTATGGATTTATCCTCTTCGTTCTAAATCTGACATGTTTGATAAATTTTTGCATTTTCGCAACTATGTTAAAAATCAATTTAAATGTGAAATTAAAAGCTTCCAATGTGATCATGGCGGTGAGTTCGATAATAACCGACTTCACACCCTTTTTGCTAAAAATGGCATCCAATTTAGATTCTCTTGCCCAAAAACCTCCCAACAAAATGGCAAGGCGGAGCGAATGATACGAACAATTAATAATACCATTCGTACTCTTCTCTTTCAAGCACACCTCCCCCTACCTTTTGGGTCGAAGCCCTCCATATGGCTACCTATCTCCTAAACCTTTTACCCTCTACCGCAATCCATAACGATATACCTTTCACACGCCTTTTCAACAAACCACCCGATTACTCCCACCTTCGCATCTTTGGGTGTCTATGTTACCCTCATCTCTACTCACCTCATAAACTTGCCCCACGTGCCACACCATGTATCTTTTTAGGCTATCCCGCCTATCATCGTGGTTTTCGTTGCCTTAACCTCGAGACAAACAAAATTATTCTCTCCCGACACGTCACCTTTGACGAAACACAATTCCCTTACAAATCTATGACACCGTCCTCGCCTCCTTCTTACACCTTCCTCGATACTCAACCTTACCTCCTCCTCACTTCTCTTGCATCCAAACTTCCTAATTCTTCCACAAACATCCCACACCAAACGAGCAGCCCAACTGCTCCACCAATTACCGATCCAAATCAAAGTCCTACTCACACCGGCCCAAATTCACCAGGCCTAACTTTCCCCACCAACCAGCCCACTTGTTACGAACCACACAACACCCAAAACAGTCCGCTGCCACCACCTATATTCGATCCACTAAATCCACAAACCAATACCGACCCAGTTAATGAACCACCCCGCACTCATCCCATGATCACTCGGTCGCAATCAGGCATTGTCTTAAAGGACCCAAACTGGCGTAATGCTATGTACGATGAGTATAATGCGTTGGTTAAAAATGGCACTCGGTTACTTGTACCAAGGCCCGCAGGTGTTAATATGGTTCGCTCTATGTGGTTGTTTAAACATAAGTTTCATGCTGACGGGACTTTGAGCCGCTATAAGGCTCGTTTAGTTGCTAACGGTAGTAGTCAGCAACTAGGTGTTGATTTTGATGAGACCTTTAGTCCGGTCGTTAAACCGGCCACCATTCGCACGGTCCTTAGCCTTGCCGTGTCTCGTTAGTGGCCCATACACCAACTTGATGTTAAGAATGCTTTTCTTAACGGTGACTTATCTGAGACTGTGTACATGCATCAGCCTCCTAGTTTTGTTGACAATCGGTATCCTCATCATGTTTGTCTTTTACAGAGATCTTTATATGGACTGAAACAAGCACCGCTGAAAACAAGCACTCGTGCTTGCGTCTTCAGCGTTTGGCATGTCTATGCACTACGTGATGGAATTTTATCACAGTCGTTGTTGATTCTTCTCTATTTATTTATAGACATGGATCTCAGGTTGCTTATTTTCTTTTATATGTGGAGTGAATATTATTTTCGCTTCTTCTAACAGACTTCTTCAAGCAACTTATTGATTCTTACATTGTGCGTTTTGACACGACTGACCTCAGGGGCACTAATTTTTATTTTTTTGGTTTCTCTGCTGCTTTGTCACTCTACAGGTTTATTTTATCTCAACGAAAGTAATCTCTCCAGCTCCTTGAGCGTGCTACACAATCGGTTAATTGTACCCTCTCGGACACGACGTCGAAACGGTAGTACAAAACTGGGTACCGGACGGATGGTTCGATTTAGCGATTCATACTAAGTATCAGGCAGCGCTTGCAGGTGGCTCAGTATCTTACTTTAAAACATCCAGATTTGTCTTATGCAGTTCAATTTTTTTTTTTTTATTTTAAGCAGGAAGATTTATTTGCCTTTATATGCATGTCCGAGGAGCTCACATTTACGCTGCTCTCAAGTGGTTATCTTGGGATATGGTTTAAGGGTATTTGGATTTTAGGCCTTCACTTAGATGCCGTCCTTCACTACCTCTCTTGGTTGGTTATACTGATGCTTGATTAGGCGGGTTGTCTATCTAAAGCAGGTTACCTAGTGTTATTGTGTCTTTTGGGTGATACTTATTTATCTATGTCTGCCTAAACGACAACACACCTCTTTCTACACTCTAGTATCGAAGCTGAATACGGGTTGTTGCTAACCGTTTCTTTTCCTGCTCGCCAGAAATTCATGGCTTCATGCTTTTGAAAATACCAAGCTTCTTAATATCTTAAAAGTTACTTGTAAGTAAGCCTTAGTTGTTACTCATGATTAACAACCTTATAGCATATATGTATTATTTTTGTATGTAAAAGAATCTAATATTTTAGTATAAGTTGAAGCTGCTAGCTCATGTTTAATCAATAGGGTGACGGATAACTATATCTTTGAAAGTTCCTTGATAAACTTATCATATTTATGTATAAGAATACCACTGATTCAACAATTAAATAATAAAATACTATACGTATTATGTGACAAAGTAATCAGTTATGTATAACTATGTAATACATGGTTCCCTAATTCATGTAAATTATCCGGCGGAGGAGTATGTTGTACTGTTTTCGGTTACGCGTTGAATTGCTTTTAAGGTACAGATATTCTATCATTTCTTTAAGGATTCTTATGATATTTGATCCGTATCTACTTTGCATCTTTGAAATCCCTATTTATGTTTTCCATCATATGATTCATTATTCGTTGCTACTTTATCTAATAACTTCATTGAGCCTTTGAATTCATTTGATATATGCTTCATCTGACACTGTTATGATATGAGTTTATTCGTATATTTGATCATGACCTTCTTTGGACATAATATGTTTCGTTTCGATATACTATATGAGCCATTTCATTTGTTTCTATTCCCAGGCTATTAACTAGCCATGGAGGTACCATGGTCGCGTCATTGTGGCACCAATGGCGTGACACTATCTGTGGCGGTGTGATCAGTCCACGGCGTCCTTATTTTTGTGTGTGCTCTTTATGCACTTGGCCATATACGATTTTATTTGATTTGTAGGGGGCGTATGGATGCATCCTAGGCGAATATGTGTAGGTTTTGAATATGCTTTGTATGGAGTAGGATTTGGCATGCATTTGGTGATGCTTAGTGTTTTGGTGCCAAACACCCTTCTTGCACATTTGTAGCGGTACATCTAGAGCTTGCAAACTCACTATGTACAATTTGATACGGATATGATACTGCTTTTGATTGTAGGGTCTAAGTTGTGCCACATGCTTTAGGACATTTGTTTTCGAGCCGTCGGTGGGCTATTTTATATGTTTTGTTTGACTATCTGGTTTCATTTAGCTCTTATTGATTTTTTTAATATATGGAAAATCTTGCGCTACCAGGTTTATGTGATTCAATTTCGCCCTTATTGTATATTTGATCTATCCGTTTTGTTTATATCTGTTCACTGAGCTTTAGCTCAGCCGCATTTCTTTTCTCCGCGACAAGTAATAAAGGGAAGCTGGGTAATGAGTGAAGAGTGCTTAAGAGCTTTTAGTGGATGACTTGATGCCCATATTTCTTGACCTTGAAGTTGGATTTGTCTTTCGTTTTAGACTTTGTTGTTGGATTTATTTTAGCTTGGAAGTCATTATTCGTTTATTTAACTAAACGGACCAAAATTCTTGTTCGTGTTCGTTCATTTATTAAATAAACGAACATAAACGAATTTCTTGGCGAACGATTAACGAACGGTTTGTTGAACGTTCAGTTCGTTTACAGCCCTATGTATGACTCTCAATTGTTTAACACAACAAGATACAGTAATGATTTATTGATTAAAGGACATATAACTGAAAATTATCACTACTTATTCGAGAATTCCAAAACTTACATATAATGATTTAATGATTCCTTTTGTTGTGATGCTACAATATGATATAATTTGATAGGGTAACTGGAAAACTGAAAATGCTTAACAGTTTTGCCTTTTAAATGAAATGGAGAAGGGATTTCACGGGAAATGAAACAAATGTAAAAGGCACATGGAAACTTCACCCTAATGTATACCCACTATGAGATTGACATTAGGAACTAGCTTTTCCTTACTTTGATAACGATTTGCATTTGATACAAATAATTTTGACATTATACAAGTTTCATCCTCATGTAAAACATCTTGGAGCAGCAGTACAAACGAATACACCAAACAAAATTTATGATTTATGGGTATAATGGGAATTTAACTAAAGGGAATTCATTTTAAATTGATTTTATAACCAAATGGATGAATATGACAATATCATGTTTAAGTTGGGTATATATGACATTATAAACTTTTATTGGGTAAATAAGGCATTTTAAGGTTTGAATTGGATATATATGAAATTAACCCTTGTTTATATGCCTAATCACCAAGATCGTTTAAAATTTTGGTTTGATCAAACACCCCAAATTCAAGCTGATTAAATCTCTTGATGGTATGCTCTCGATTCGATTTGTGTCCAAAAAATAAAATTTACACAAATGTCTCTAATCGTACGTGTCTTGTATGCAGAACATGGCCGTCTTTGAGGGTGTGCAAGGTGACCGACCGCACAGGGCCCCAAAATGTGTCCCGTTAACTAGTATATGCTTATGTACACGCATTTTTCACGATAAAAAAAATATTTAGATGAGAAAATATCTTAAATGAGTAATATGTCGAACGTTTAGATAACTAATTGCACTATATCTTATAAATGGTAACACTTTATATGTAACATTCCTTCTCGAAAAGCCTCATTATATAATTTAGTTCATGGCTTTCAATTTTTTTATAAATTTAGAGACGACCCTGATGCAGAATGATGTAGATAATCACAAACCTATTACAAAGTTAAATCGAAACTAGTGACATAAAATCAACACAAGATAATAACATATTTCGAAAAATCGACGTCAAGTTACAAGCTCAGTTGCTTAATGATGTTGTTCTTGGGGTTATGGATGATAGATGGCGCTGGACTCTCGATGGCAGTGGGGATTTTTCGGTTGCTTCGGTTCGAAGAGCTTTGGATGATATCCGGCTTCCTTGTGTTTCGACTCAAACTCGATGGATAAAGGAGGTCCCTATTAAGGTAAATGTTCTCGCTTGGAAGGTTCGTTTGGATTGTCTACCCTCTCGGCTGAATCTTTCTCGCAGAGGTTTGCCAATTCCGTCTATTCTTTGTCCGATGTGTGGAATTGCGGTTGAATCAACATCGCATATTTTTTTTGGTTGTTCTGTGTCTAGTGATATTTTCCGGAAAATTTGCTCATGGTGGAATGTGGGTTACTCAGACTTAAGTTCCTTCGAAGATTGGGAGAATGGGCTTTATAACATCAAGCTTCTTACCAGACTAAGAAAACTGCTCAGAAGGATTTGTTTTGTTTTCTGTGGCATTATGGACTATCGGAACAAATCTGATTTTTGTTGTTGAAACCTCCTCTAATAGCGGACATTATTGATAGTGTGGATCTTGTCTTTATAATTGGTGTTCGGTTAGAGTTGTTCAAGAATATATTAGATGGGACAGGACTGGTATAAATCCTCTTATCTTATTTTCTTGTAATTTGCTAGTACTTGCTTGTTTTTATTAATAAATTGCGTTTCTAAAAAAAAAGTTACAAGCTCAGTTTGTTTTACAAAATAATAACGCGAAAATTTAGATGTTAAAAAAGATAATCACAAACCTTTTTGATTTCTCGATTATTAATGCAAAATTTAGATGTTTAAAAATACTGGAATGGACGCATGTACAAACATCTAAATTTGTTGCTATTCATAGGGTAAGGTTTTAACTGCGTAAGATGGTCTTTACTTGAATATACGCAGCTTATTCAGTCGTATTTTAAATTGTTTTAGCTTTTTATAGTCATCACTAAAATACGTAACCATTGAGTTTTGAACATTAAACCGACTTAGAGGGTTGGGTGCAGTCACGCAAGACCCACACTAAACCAACGTGGCATGGCGTCAAGCTGGCGTCGCTATATACCGCACCCAAACACCAAGCGTGATGCGTAAATGAGCTGGTTTTTATTTATTTATTTTGTTTTTTGTGTGTTAGTTTTAGTTTTTGTTGATATGTTGGACAGATAAAACTGAGTTTTGAAGTTAGAGTTGGTTCAGTTTTTTTGTTTTTTTTTGTCGTATGAGAGTGTTAAATGAAGTAAAAAGGAGGAGGAAATTACTAGATGCCATGACACAATTTTTTACTTGGATCTATCCCTAGGTTTTAATATCTGGTTTTTTTATTGACCGGTTTAATAGCCGGTTCACTAGGTATCGGTTCATTTGAAACGTAGAGTCAAAACCGGTTCTTACATTTGCTTATGGTTTTTTTATATCTTAATATTGGAGTGTTAATATTCACATAATTTATTTTACATCATTCTTACGTTCAATAGTACCGAGAAAGAGATTTGAGTGTTTTACCGACAAGTTTTGTTGTTAACATATGCAACTATAAAACTCTTGCAAGATTTGCAAAACAGTCAACTTATGAGTTCAAGTTATTTTTAATATACATAAAATAAGCTATATCGTTAGTGTAACTCTAATTTACCTGTTTTACAAATTTTTAATTAAATTAATCATATCATTATTCAATTTTGTCAATTTAAATTAGAAACGGTTTATGGTGGAAAGAAAAAGGTTTTGTTAGTTTTTTAAAAAAACAATTCATAACCGGCAGGTTCACTATACGGGGGGTTCAACTTTGGATTCAATAAAAAAACTGTACGATCCAATGCGATTTTCAAACAAATAAAAACCTGATCACATCTATCTCACTCTGCGACCAGTTTCCGGATAAACACGCCGAATAAACTTGGGTTTTAAAACATTGTTCAAACCATCGCACCTAAAACTCTTGCAAACATCTTTTATTTCACTAAATTATATTATCTAGTGCTGAATTTATTTGTAGCCACAAATAATTGTCTGTCTTAAAATATTATTATTAGACCAATTATAAACTAATTTGAGGATTAAGGTGGTCACGTGCACACGTGCCATAGCCGTGCGTCGGTGCATAAAAAGAAAGTCTGTTGCACTTGCATAAATTGCGGGGACACATTTGCGTATCTTGTCCTTATACACGCGCCGTGTAACTCACCTTCCATGGCCCAACGGTCAGATGATCAGAACTTGTTCACACGAACACCTTGTGCGCGTGGGTCAAAGTCTCTTTGTTTCCGGTTTGACCGCCCAAGGCCTCGGTTGTGGACCCCACAAACGTATCTTTGCGGGTCCCTTGTTTAATAATTTTTCGCCTGAAAATAATTTTCTGTTCGTTTTCCCATTATAACGGTAACGGAGTCTGTGTGTGTACATCATCAACCATCACGAAAATTCTATACAAAGTACAAACACAAAAAGTCTAATATGATTCAATACTTTTGATGAGTTTGTATAGTTTGGTATAGTTGCAAGCTTAATCAAAATCACTTAATCAGTTTGATATAGTTGCAAGCTTGTGGTAGTTGTTGTTAGTTCTTTATTAAGATAAATTAGCAAAAATAATAAAGGTTCTTTTAAGTTATATTTGTGAGACACATCATAAGAAGCATCAATTACTTAAAATTGTAACTCGCTAAAAAATAAAAAATATTAAACTTGTACTTATGAAAGATCTTATGCATAAATTGAGACTCACTGAATAATACGATCCGAAGCATTAATTACGTATGATTTTCGTAAGCTTAAGTTGTTGTAAGATTTTAAGATCTAATACGATCCGATTTTAATTTTCTTGAATCACAAACTAAAATTTAAATGTTATGGATTATGTTTTATATAATTTAAACAAAAACATGTTAATCTTGTTAAACATTCTATAATCATAATTTAAGACAACATTTTCATTAAATATTAATATAATTTTATTTTTATGATATATATTAATTTGTAGATTTGTATAATAATAAAATTACTATTAAAAAAATGACATTATAGTTGAATCTTAAAATCATGATTCGATTTTACAATCTCAATCTTATAAACACGAAAGTGTTCTTGAGTAAGATCCCGATTTTAAAAACTTTAACATTGTTTAGTAACAAAAGATAATATTCTAATCTAATCAAATATTGTTTATATATTTATATATAAAGAAAGGTTAAAATAAAAAGACAAATATCCATGAGAAAAATAAAAAGAAATTTTTTTTTAAAAAAATTCTCAAAAAATTTTAAAAAAATTCCAAAAAATCAGGTATGTTGGTGTATAAAACTTTTATAAAATAAGTTTTTCTAATTTTGAGTTTTCATACGTTTTTTTAGTGCACAAAATTTTCAACTTGTTATAGTTTGATGCGCAATAAAATTTTGATGCAAAAAGTCAAAAGAAGTTGGGTACAAAAACGAATTTTTGATGCACAAAAGCGATTTAATGCACAAACGTTCTTTTTCATAACTTTTTTTCGGCAAAAATATTCACTTTTAAAAAAACTTCCTTCACAACTTTTTCATGCACCAACATACACGATCTTGTGGAATTTTTTCAGAATACTTTTTAAAAAAAAATTTCTTTTTTATTCTTCTCACGGATATTTGTCTTTTTATTTGATCTTTATCCTATACCTATATTATATATATATATATATATATATATATGTATATATATATGTATATATATATATATATGTGTGTGTATATATGTATATATATATGTATATAGATATTATATATACACATACACACATGTACACATGTACACATACACACATGTACACATATACACATATATACATATACATATATATATACCTACCTATATATATATATACATGTATACATGTGTACATGTGTATATATATATATATATAGGGTGAGGTTCTTTTCAGATCCAAATAAATGTAACCAAATAAATGTACAGAATAAAGATTTTTTTCAATATTTATCTATTTAATTTAATTCAAAAGGGTATATATGTAAAGTTATAAATTTTCTTTTTTTTTTGA
>BQNB010122689.1:0-20238 GCA_026074375.1 Tanacetum coccineum
TCAATAAGCTGTGAGATCGAGCTTATTTTTCCTAGGTTCTAATTAGAATAGGCTATTTTCTGTAATTTTTCTAGAATTTTTATAGATTGTTTAGTATTTTTAAACATTTATTTTTATTAAAAACTTTAAAAAATCATAAAACCAGAAAAATAATCAAAAAAATATAAATCTTTTTTAGAAAATTTTCTTTTATCATAAAGTTTATAGAAAAATTAGTTTTGCTATCGTAGGGTTTAATTTGCAAAATTTCGATTTTTAAAGAACAGGATTCGTTCTCGTTCTCGTTTTTTGTATTTTAAAGTTTATTTCAACTCCGTTTTTGTTTTAGTTTTATTTAAACTTCCTTTTTAGTCAAATAGAGTCCATTTAAAAAGAAAAAATTTAAGTTAGGTTTATTTTTAGAAATTTAGGGGTTTTGACCTCCGTTTAGGGGTCCCGTTTTGCATTTTTAGTTAACATTTGGTTTCCCATTATTTGTCCTCGTGCTTAATTGTAATTAGTTGTTAATTTTAATTTTTAAAAGTAGATAATCAAATCAATATTTGTTTTCAATTCAAATCATTGTCCAGACATCAAACGTGGTTTCAATTTCACAAATCATTGGGGGATAACGACCCGGGAATCATACTTCCCGGTTTATATACGTATTATATCATATATATTTGTGAAGATTTTCCTTTTTACCTTTGTCCTCAAGGGTAATTTGGTAATTTTCCATCATATTATATATTTTATTATTACGTGTGTGATTTTAACGAATCAGATATCACTTCATCAGGGATCACATCCTTAAAGGAGACATAGAATTACACTTCATCCCCACTAAGTATCAGCTAGCTGATATCTTTACCAAACCCCTGGATGAACCTTCTTTCACAAGGCTGAATAAAGAGTTAGGCATGATGAACATTTATTGATCAGTCTCCCTGATTAAACGTGTTCAGTGTGGTGTACATTCTAATCTCTCCCTGATACTCTCTCCCTAAACCCAAATATGACTCCCATGACATTGAGGGACACACTAAATGAAGTAACTAAATGCTCCAAGTCTTTAGTTACTTAATGTCCTAGGTTGGTGACTAAACACATTAAATAAAGAACAAATATTCTTTATCTAACTATCATCCAATAGTCATGGGTCCCCACTTCTCCCATATATAACTCAAATAACTCACTATGCATTAAATGCGCATTCCCACAAACATAATCAGTTCCCAATATGTCTTGTCAAACAGCGTTTGATAGTTATCCATACGTCATGCCTACAAAAAGTGCATGACAAAGAAACGACAAAACAGTTACTGATACAAAAGGGATAGGGCAAGTGGGATGGCAATATTAAAAGGGGTTACCAAACCATCTTTAAATTCTTCTTACAATTAAAGAAATTTAAAAAAATTTGAAACCTTTTTAATCTCCTATAAATACCTTACACCAAACAAGAACACATACACAATTTTACAAAGCAAATAAACTCTGCTCAAATTTCTCTTGAAACAAACTTGTGGGTGTTCTTCATTTTTCTGGTAAAAGCTTATATCTTAATATCAATTTGTTCATTGAAAATCCTTCTTTCAAACATTTGTTTGGTCAATCGAGCTCAATATAAAGATATCCATCTTCGTATAGTTCCTTTTGATAACATATCGCGCATTTCATGGCAGCGATCAATGTTGAAATCAACTTGTGACCATCTAGTGTGTGATATTTTGCCATTAAAACATTTTTGTTTTCAAAAATTACCAACAATGGCAGAAGAACAAGCAATTGTGTATGCTCATCAATGGAACAACATGACTGTGCAAAATGTGATGTTTTAGACAAATAATGTTGTGGGTAACTTTAATTACCCACCAAATGTGCCTGCTTACAAACCCATAATGAAATTTTTGCTAAATTTTCCTTTGAATAAAGCTTTTACCAACTGTCCCTCAATGCTTTATCAAAACTACCTCAGGGTTTTTTGGAGCACTGTTGTTTCCTATGATCCTTTTCCATCAACTGATGAGACTGAGCAACGCCCACTCAAGGAATTTCTCATCACATTTTCAATTTTAAATGGGCAAAGACCATTGACCCCTGACTTTAACACCTTCTATTCATCAACAGGCCTTGATTATAAAAATGGTAAATATGTGGCTCATCCTACACCTGAAGTTGTTAAGAAAGAATTAGGCAAGATTTCCATCAACCCAAGTTATTTGGACAAAACTCCAGTCCTAAAGAACTCTTTTCTTGTGTCTTGGAGAATTCTGTTCACTTTTGTGATTCAGGTTCTCAGCGGGAACTACTCCTCCACTGAGCAAGTGAATTAAATTCAGCATCTCTTAGCCTATTGTCTCATCACTGGGACTGAGGTTGACATAGGAGAGATAATTTACAATGATCTCGTAACCAAGCTATTGAATAAGTCTCTTACCCTAGATTTATCTCATGTGCTTTACAAGTGTTACTGGATTGTGACTACACTTAAGATGTAAAGTTTAGGTCTCTGCCCGGCATCCCGAGTAACTTTAATTTTACAAAAGACACCCAGTAATCCTACTCAGTTTCCTCGGGCATCGTACCTGGTCCCCAAGATCTAGAGAGAAACATACAACTCGCTAGTACGGGATTGCCTTCCACACTTGATGAGGGCACTCGTAAATCACAACCTTTGCTTGAGGGTACAACTACTGATCCCAAAGACTCAGGGGGAAACGATCAGCCCGCTGATAAGGGATTGCCTTCTACGGTTTCTAATGAAGGCACGGCTAAAACTACGCCGTGTCCTGAAGGGCCACTTGGGGATAAAGACTCAAGGGGAAACAAACCACCCGTTGATATGGAACCAATCCACCCACTGTTTCTGATCCTTCAGGTACTGGTGCTAAGTACCAGGTAGACCAGACCCAGTCCACTAGATTGAGGTACCAATCCTTGACCAATTACAAAGGTGAGCCTTTGTATGAAGGGGAGCCGGATGCCCAACCTTTGGTATTGTCCACCTATGCAGATGTTCGAGCCTTTCTCTTATCTAATGATGAAGCTCAGGAAAGTGAGGAGGCTATCTTGGATGATGGTGACGAGATGGATGAAGACTCTCAGACTGCTGCACTACAACATCAGTCTTCCCCACCTCAGACAAACAAGCCTTAATCATCTACTAATCCATACACTAAAGCATCAGACTTTGACTCCTCTAGTGACGACCTTCTTAAGAAATATGACAACATCCTCCTACTCATTAAACGACAACTGGTAAAATATCTTAGAAAGGTGTCAAGTGTTTTGTTTAACAAGATCACTGAGGATCATTGGGAGAAGCATGAAGAGGCAGCAGTTTACTATGCCAACCTCAAGGCCTCCATTGATGATTATTATGATGAAAACATTGCTCACAAAGATCAGACTGACAAGCTGGTTAGCAAAAGCAACACTACAACCATTGATCTCTACAAAGGCCTTCAAATAGTCATTGAGCTCCTCAAGGAAATCAAGAATGCTGTCAAGGATGATCCTGCCATGAACAACAAAATTAATGAATCCACTAAGACCTTCACTAAGATCTCTACAAACATCACTGAGGTTCTTTCATTAGTCAAGGGCTTTAATTTCTCTGATGTTCAGTCTACTATTTAAGATCTTCAGGCTCATGCTCTCAAACAAGACGAAGAGTTAGCTACTTGGGCAAAATCCTCTACTAACATGGCCTGGAATCTTGGTTCCAGACAACGAGCTCAAAACTACATCTAATCTAGAATGTCCTCTCTTAAGGAACACACACTCTCTATGAAGTCCATGATGACTGAAATGTACCAAGTCTTCATAGGCCAATCCTTTTTAGCTCCCTCAGATAGTGTCACTTCAACACTTGCTCTTACTCACATTCTAGCAAATGTTGAGGGGGAGAATGAAACCAACACTGCCACTAAAGCCCCTCCTTCTTATATTGAGGGAGAGACTGTTGCAAACAAGCAAGAAAAGTCTAAAGAACCTAAGCACTCAACATATGCAAACATTGAGTTTATTGGTTCATTTACACCTCACCCTTCAATCACTCAGGCACAACCAATCACCATCATCCACCTTGAACCAATTATCCCACAAAGAGAAGGCAAAGGCATTGCTACTGAAGAGCAGGCTGAGGATCAAAGAAAGCGGGTTAAAGCATCGTCTATTGTTCGCCCTGATCCTGTTGTTCTAGTTCTTATCCTATATACGATAAATGCAAAGCTATTTCATCTCACTGCTGAACAGATTCATGCACATTTGGACAAAGAAGAGCAAATCAAGAAAGGTGAAGAAGAAGCCAGGTTGCTTGCAATAAACAAGCCTAAGGTAATCAAGGTGGTTTGAGAAGAAGCAAAGAGGCTTGGGATTCATCCAAAAGAGGCAATCACTACCAAAGCTGGTGAGAAATTTAAGAAAGCTCAGGATGCTGAACATGAAGTCCTCAAGAAAAAACATGCTTAGAAGGTCATAAAATCTCTTGAACTTAAAAAGCACAAATATGAGAACTACATGTGGACCATCAGCAGCAGACTAAAACCAGAGAAAATCACGATATCAAAATTCATCCAAAAACCAAGCCAGTTGTTATAACAGTTTATAGAGGTACTGATGGAAGAAACTTTGATGTCCACAATCCTTTTGCTTTTGGTGAATTTGGTATATCTGAATTGGATGAGTTGAGGGAGATTATTCCCAGAAAGAAAAATATAGTTGTAAAAGACTTGATGAATTCTCTAAGCAGAAGGTATGAAAGGATTAAGAAAATCCCTAAGGAACTTGGAATACCTTCAGCACTCCCTGCTCCTATCCCTGAACAAGCTTTCTTCTAAATCCTCAAGAAGAAAGAGGAAACACATGGAACTTAAGCAAGAGATCAAAATTCCTGGACTAGAATATAATCAGACTCTCCCTGAGAATGTTCTGTTTGTCAACAACATGGTCATCGAAGAGCCTGAGCATGGAATCTTCTTTACTGATTAATTCGGTGACCAAGCACTTCAAAGATAAAGTGACATTAATAAAGTAGGGATAGAAGCTCTTGTTTCATATCTTGTAGCAGTCTCTATGGTTCAGTCACCTGAAAATGCAAGGTTCAACATGAAATTAAAGAAACTCATTACTGAACATCCTGACCAAGAAAAGCTCAAGTCAAAGAAGGTCAAGTTGGAAGCTCTTGGATATGAGATGGACTGAGTACTTATGATGTATTTTTTGTTATCTTTTATAATAGATAATAGGGCCTTGTAATTGATTAATGAAGTACTTTTGTTGAACTTAGTATCTTTAAAAGCTTTCTATAAGTCAGTGTGAGAAGAAGTTGTATTTACTCACTCACACTGATAAACACTTAGGCTATCTTTATATCCAAATAGGGGGAGATTGTTAGGCTAATTTTTTGCCTACTGATCTTTCACTTAGGATTTGAATACAAAATAACCTAAGTGTAAATATCCTTTAACAATTCAATTTCACTGAGTGAATAGTCACTCAATGAGTTACCTTCAAGATGCTCAGCCTGAGTCTACAAGAAAGACTCTAGCATTTAGTGAGGCGATCTTAGTGAATGAAGCATGAGCCAAAGAAGAAGGTGATGGGTTTAGTGAGTTATGGTGGTATGTGCTTAATTACACATACCATTTTCCATTAAAACCAGACTTAAATGACCAAGAACGTACGAAAAATACATTGTATTTGTATGTTTTCACTTATATTGTGCAGGAAACGAATATCTGACAAAAGGACTAAAAATGAAGCCAAAAACGACAAAACCGAGCACGGAATGGAAAAGCACCAAAAAGTCAAAGTCAAAGTCAAACCCGAGAAGTCAAAGCCGAAGCCGTAAACGAAGAAATACTTAATGGGCCCACCTGCACCCATCTAATGGGCCGGGTCAGCCAATTAAACATTATAAAGACCATAAAAAAGCCCAAAGTAAAAAATATACCAAACGAGGCCCAAAAACAAACCCTGGCCCAAAACAGTTAAAATGGCCCAATCCCCTTTTATCCTAAACCTGGCCCAAACAGTTACTAAAGCCCAAACCATAAACCCCACTTAACGGGTGTTAATCCCAACACCCTATTACACTTAACCACCATTAGTCCTTTAGGGACCGTGACTAAAATAACACACCACACCATGGAGGACCAGACTTGCCAACTCTTTTTTTATTTCACACCACAAAGGACGATTCATGAAATAAAACAACACAAGATGAGGGACTTAGGTTGTCAACTCCCCAAACTTTTACCCTGCACCCAAAACAAACTAACATTTACTATATTTTTCCAGCCCAAGTCACTATTCCTTCTTCTTTGTCATTTTCACTTCGATTCTTGCACCACCAAACAAAACATCACTCTTCATCCTCAGCCCCACTTCACATGGGCGATTTCCACCTTGGCAATCCTAAACAATACCATTGGTTAATGAAAAAGACAAGGAAATGGAAGGTTGTGATGATAGACCTTGGTGAACAAGAATGATTAAGGGCTGAGATTGATATTTTAGACCCTCTCACATAAAAAGCACACCAGCTCTCAGTCTATCACAGAACAAGCACAACAAGTGAAGACCAAGCTTGAAGACTTTTAGTATATATAGGCATTTGTAGTTCATTTTCTTTTGTCAAATTTTGTTTAGTCAAGTCTTGTGTAAACAAATTTGCCCATTTTTAATACTGCAATTTAATTTACTTGTCATTTAAATTTTTGTCCTTTAATTTTAAGCATTGTAATTTTTCTTAAGTTAATGAAATTCTAAGTTTTCTTTAAATTCTGTCATTTACTTACATTGTCATTTAAATACTATCATTAAGCTCTTATATAAGCCTTTGAATCATTAAAAGCTTATATAAAAAGTTTGTTTTCAATTCTGTCTTAAAAACAAAAAAAAATCACAAAAAGAGTCCACTCCTAAATTACCTCATCATTTGGATGATAAGCTAGCCTTGGAAGAGCTTATAGACCATAATAGCTTGTCTTTGACAAGCTAGAGCTTGTAGATCGTCTTTATTTGCCCTGTTTTGAGCAAGGGATTTGTAAGTTTACATTTTTAATTTCTTTGCTTATTTACTGTTTATCTGCTTATTTACTGTTCTTTATTGCTTATTGTTGCTTATTTATGTTGTTTATTGCTTATGTGTGCCTTTTTATTTCTTTTATGTCATTTAGTTAAGTTTTTACCTTAAACTGTCTTTATTTTCTCATAATCTGCTTAATCTTTGTTTGCTTATTTAAATGCTTATTTGTGGTTGGATTGTGCTTATTTTTGCTTAACAGTCATTGCTTGTCATCTGTCCTTTAAGAATTTTACTTAAAACTTTGAAAATCAAGCTTAAAATTTGATTTTGATACTTAAAGGAGTGTTTGGGATAAGAGACCAAAAAGGGTCAAACTGTGTTAAAAAAAAGGTTTGGGTCACTTGGCCATCTTTAACAAGCTTTCTTTAAGCCATTATAAGCTGTTTTTAAGAATTTTTAAGTTTGAATGTTTGTTTTTAAGCTTTTTTTAAAAGTTATTTAAGACTGTGGTGACAGAAAAGTTTTGAAATAGCTTATTTGATTAGTCTTTTAAAACCATCTTTTAAGAGTTGTTTTAGTGTTGATTGTAGGGTCAAAATGCAGTAGTACAAAGGTCTTTTAAGTTTACTTTTGTTTTGTCAAAATCTGTCATTTTGTTAAGTGTCTTGTTTTTAGTAAACACAGCTTTTTCAATTTGCTTTTCTAGCTTATTCTGAATTTCAAAATACTATTTGAATGTTGTTATAAGTTCTTTGAGGTTCAAATTTGATCTGTTTTGAGGTCTCAAGTCCATAAGGATCTTTTTGCTTAGCTTATTTTAAGCTTAAAAATTGTCTTTCTCAAAGTAAAAAACTTAAGTCTTGCATAAATTTTGAAAACCAGCTTTTTCATCAAACCTTTTCATGGCTTAAATGAATTTCAAACTCATTTTACTTTGCAGATCCTAATAGCTTATTGGACAAGGATTTCAGTGGTATAACTCATTAAGCCATAAGGATCCACTTAAGGGCTTAAAATAAGACCAAAAGTGTCCCCTTGGCTGTTTTAACCAGTTGTTTTTAGCCACTTTGCTTATTTACTTATTTTTAGCCTTTCTGCTCATTTTCACTTGCTTATTTTGTTTAAATTTTCTTATTAGGTGTAGTTTACTATCTGTGGTAGTTTACTTTTCTTTTTCACTTTGCTTATTGTGTAAAAAAAGCCAAACAGTTCAAGTTTTAGTTACTTAGTGTAAAAAAGCCCCATTCTGTTAATTTAATTTGCTTATTCTTAGCCTATTTTTACGTTTTTGTAAAAAAGTCACTTTTTTAAACGTGCTTATTTTGTTGTGTTTTACAAGTTCCAAAAAGAAAATAAAAAAAAGTTTTTAAAAAAAGGAAGGCATAGGGTTCGACCCTATGACCTCCCATTTACCACACACTCGTCCCAAACACAACACACACTAACCACATCACCAGATAGGTCCATCTGGTTTTGTTTTGCAAAATCTATTCTTTATAGTCTTTTTAGCCCAATAAACCCATAAGCCCTGTTTGCTTATTTCCAGTTTATTTCGATAAGCTGGTTAACCCATTTTAATTTTCTTAGATCCAGCACTGTTTAAACTACTTTTCATAAATTTTTCAGATTTTTCCATTTCATTTAGTATTTTTAATCAAATTTTCTTTTTAAAACAGTTTTTAATTCATAAAAAAATACTAAAAAATCAAAAAAAATATAATTCTTTTTTTAAAAATTTTCTTTTATCATTTAGCGTTTAGGAAAATTAAATTTGCTTTTGTAGGGTTAAAATTTCACAATTTGTTTTTTTAAAGAACAAGTTTTGATCCCGTTCTCGTTTTTAGGTTTAAATCATTATTTGCTTCCATTTTTAGGTTTTGTTTACTCGTTTTTGCATTTTAATTGTAGAAATTAGAATCCAAAATCCAAAAAATCCTTGAACCATTCAAATGTGCGATCACGAACGTATACCCGATTTTCGATTCACTCCTCGTTGGGAAACGACCAGGGAGATTTTAGATTTTACTTTGGTCAAAAGTAATTTCTTAAGATCTTTTGGAATTCTTATCATTGATATTTTGGAATACGTATACTATATATTATAATTACCCCTAAAAAGGTGGTTATCATGTGGCAATAGACTCACTGATCCCCATACGATCTTCAACAACTAGAAGACCCTAAAGACAAGAGACTGAAGAATAGGCGGGATAGTTTGAAAGTAGATAAGTCCAAGCTCTTATCATCTGAAGTCAACCTCTCCTGAATAGGTATAAGACAAGTTCAGTGTCAGGACTAAACTTGGAAAGAGCATTTGTCCCATACTTAGAATAGGTATTATAATAGAGACAAAGCTGTTCCAATGTACTAGCCTATCAGCTTTGGGATTAGTGCTTACCACCCATGTGGGTGTCACCCTACCTAAGTAGTATAAATAGAGTTCTTATAACGGATTAGATAAGTTTGTGCATTTAAAGTCGTATCTTTCACAAACAGATCTACTCCTCCATATCTACTAAGTCTATGAGCAAGCTCAGTTGGTTAGCATAGTAGTTAACTTTGCATAACACTTTAGGTTTATGCAAAGTTATTAGTGAGGAAATCACATACATACATTGTCATTCAATCCCCATTGTAGTTCGCATACAATGAGGTATAATTCTTAATAAAAAGAGTTAAATGTTGAAAAGTTATTTTTGTGTATTTTACTAATTAATTATATTTGCTTACATAAAATCTTTTCAAAGAACACATATCTTACTTTATTTACTTGCCATGAGTTAGTAAATGATAACTTTGTAGTTATTGTTCACTAACTAAAAGGGAACAACAGATATGGCTGCAAGCACGTAGCTGCCCCGCCAAGATACGATTTTGACACATAAATGTCATCATCGCTCACATTATAAAACTATACATTTACCTAGTTAACAAAAAAATCAAATAACCTCTAAAGGTGGGAAAAATAAGCCAATCAAAATTTCTATGACAAAGATGAGTAATGAAGAGACACACGTCACCAACCGATCACCAACGCCACACACCTTGAATGGCGGCAACAAATAGATCAGCGGCATCCATTTGTCTGGGTCAAGTAAGTATCAACACACAACAAAGGCAACAACAACTACACATCATGTAATAACAAAAAACAATATCACTGATACAACAAACATAAAGAGCAGTATAACTTTTTATCTAGGTCAAGTAAGTATCAACACATAACAAAGGTGACAACAAGTACACATAATGTAATAATAGAAAACTATATTACTGATACAACAATCCTAAATGAGGCTTCTTCCTCCTCCTTAACCAAGCCAAGAAATGAAAAGACTCACAAACAAATCACCACCATGTGCATATAAACTTCTAATAATAACCATGGGCTGCGAGAATGGAAGCGATATCAAAAACCCGCCATGGCTGCAAGCACGTGGCCGCCCCGCCAAGATATGGTTTCGACACATAAATGTCATCATCGCTCACCTTATAAAGCTATACATTTACCCAGAAAACACAAAATTAAATCCTCATAGAATGCAACATCAATAATTTACCCTAACAACTAAAAACTTAATCTTTTATATATGCCTTTCTGTTAGAGATTATAACTCAATTTTAAATATATACAATCACTAGGAACTCCAACCCATAAGAATTCAACCCAAGCCAAGAACCCGACATTAGTAGTTACAAAAATAGACTGCAACCACCATGCAAATCCCCAATACAAAACAAATCACCCATCTAAAGTGACCAACGTCACCCGCCGATCATATAGGATCCTAGCTAGCTTAAGATCATATAGGATTTCGATCATGACCATAAGATCTTAAGATCGAGATCCTATATGATCTAATCCGATCTGATCTTACTTCTTATTGAATCACAAACTAAAACTCCAGAGTTATGGATGATGTTTTATAGAATTTAAACAACAACATGTTAATCCTCTTAAACATTTTATAATCATAATTTAGGACAACAACTCCATCAAAAAGTTATATAAATTTTGTTTATGATATGTAATAATTTGTAGATTTTTATAATATTACAAAGACTATTAAGAAAATTACATTATAGTTGCATCTAAAAATACCCCTCCGATTTTACAATCTCAAGATTGCAAAGACGAAAATGATTGTGAGTGGGATCCCGGTCTTGAAAACCTTACTCATAGCCTTTCATCATAAGTTAGGTGGATCGAAGACTTCTAGTTCCTAATTGAATGAAGGTTCTGTGGCATGTAGGGCATTACGATGGAAGGGAAACCTAGATAATTCCATACGTATTTTTTAGGGGCAATGCGCATAGAGAAGTGGTCAATGCTAGTATCTTATCATACGTTCACCTATACCTTGACGGACTCTACGAGAGTTTGGTGGGATAGTTTTCAAAAAGGGAGTGTTACAAGCTTCAATGATTTGTAGAGGAGGTTCCGAACTCATTTAAATGAGCAAAAGAAACAGACAAAAACACCTATAAAAAAACAAAAGTAAGGAAGGAGAAAGTGTCCAAACATTCATAATACATTACACCAATGAAACTACAAAAATAAAGAGGCTTACAAAGACCAAAGAATGGCAGGGTTTGTTCATGGGGGTCAAACTAAGGGCATGTTTGGTATGATGGAATGGAAAGATGAGAACGGGGAGGAGAATGATATCCCATGTTTGTTTAACAAGAGAATGGAAACCAGAGAATTTAATTTGGTTATCTTTCTCTCAATATCATTCTTCTAAAAAAGTAAAGAATAAGGAGAATAGAACTTTTTAATGCCTCCCATCCTCTACTATCATTCTTGATGAATCAGAAAACGACATAAAAAGGGTGGGTGTAATGGCCCTTTTGTAAATATATATACATTTATCAAAATGTCTCCCCTCTCAAAGTAGCTATACTAACCCTTATTTTATTATTATGAACAGTGTCATGAACAGTAAAAAAATATTAAAATATTAGGATTACTAGATTATCCTCACAATGGTTCTTAAACAATTAGGGTTATCAAAAGGACTACATTTGTTTACTGGATACCTTAAACACGTGTCTCTCTGAATGACTCATCAACACCACTACCATCACACATATGCAAATTTGTTCTTTCTCTAGATCTCTCACAAGGAGACATCGCAACACATCTCCGGTTAACCGAAATATACAACAAAAAGATTACACATTTGATTGTGAGTTTAGGCTTTAAGATCTTTTAAAAGTGTGTTTGGGATTGGTTTCTTGCTTATAAAAGTTTCTATCAGTGTGGATAAGGAGAGATGTAGATGTATTTGAAGTTGAGAAAGACAATGAAAGATGATGAGTTCGATCATGCTTACTGCTTTTTTGGTGGGTTGTTTTAGTAAGATAAATGTGGGTTAAACGTTATGAAAAATATTATTTTGGCATCTTTTTAGGTATTCAGTAGTTTAGGATTGATTATTGGAATTATTTAGTTGCTATAATATTTAGTCTAATCTGTAGTTATGGAATCACATGTGTTGATATGGGATTTTCCTGTTGTAATGAGGTCGAATGGGATTGGGATTGATCCTTTGATGATTTTTGCGGCTAGGGCTGAGATTAATCAGGCTCAGTAGCAGCTGGTTTTGCATCTTACGTGTGTAATTAAGGTATCAAACTGCAATAGCAGCTAGTTTTGCAGCTTACGTGTGTAATTAAGCTTATAGGCTGCAAATTAAGCTGAAAGAAAAGCGAGTTAAGTTGTGGCCATGAGATACGGCCATCTGTATTTAAACCAATTTGGTAGAGTTTGGCAGGTAAATGTATAAACATTAGGTTGTCCGTATCTTGGCGGGCAAGTTACTAAATTTGTAGCCATGGCAAGTATACCCTTCTTTTTTTGTTGATATTTTTGTTTTCGTTTCTGCTTAGAATTAGTTACTTTTGGATTTGGGCGTGTCAATAGGCTCGCTGTCTATGTGGATTCCCATTACCTTTTTATGAGATGAGAATAATGGAGATTTTGATTATAAGAGGCTTTCATGAGTCTGTATAAGTTCAATTAAAGTTGTGACAGTCCGCGTCTTGGCGAGGCAAATTATTAGGTTTGCATCCATGGCGGATGTCAACTTTTTTCGATTCTTAAGCTCCCTGAGCCTCATTGATACATTTACATTCATCTCATTTTTGTATCTCATCGTCATGGTATAACTTTTTTGAGACTAACTGGGAGTATTAAGGGTAGCCTAAGAAATAATGGTATGGTGGTGCTCATGTGCGTATACTGATGTTTGCGTGCGTCTGTTGATGTTTGGTTTCCTAATGCTTTTTTAAATTGATATGGTTACTATAACATGTAACTATGAACGAAAAATGGTTGTGATGAATTTGAAAAGGTTTAATTAAAGCTGTGAATGTCCGCGTTTTGGCGGGGCAAACTATTAGGTTTGTAGCCATGCCGGATGCTTCTGTTTTTCTCAATTATTGATCAATCTGAGCCTCACCAGATGTCTACGACCATATGCAAGCTTTGCCGAGTTTTAAACCACTGATTCGTTAGGTAATTACTACTAAGTTGCATCTTAAGATAACATGTTTAATACAACAGTTGCATACCGTTTGTTCAAAAAAATTTGTCGAGAACTGAAAAGTTTTTTTCCCTTCAGCTTCGTCAACTTCATCTTCCAAATTAACTTCATCGTTGAACCTAGGCTCCAATGTAAACCTTAAACTGTGATAGGAGTGTGGGGCATGCGATGCTAGCTTGTTGAAGTAGCTTGTCTTTTTATTAAAGAAAAAAATAATATTTCTTCCTATTATGTCAAATGAGGTATACCATTTTCTCAAATATCTCTGGAACCGTATTGATGACATCAAATAACGTCACTTTATTATATCATTTATCCCATCTATTTTGCCCACTTTTATATAATTATTGCATTATTTGGTACTTAATTGCTTTAAAGTTGATAAATGCATTAATTCAGAAGTGTTTTGTAAAGACAAGCTAAAAGACGCATAATTTGGAGCTAAAACAAAGACATTTGAAGATTGCTAAAATTTCACCAATACACCGTATCCAACTTAAGAGATACGGCGTATATGCGCCAAGACTTCACAAGAAAACGCGTTTGACCAATTCCCAATATGGCGTATCCATGCTGTCTACATACGCCGTATCCATGAAGATAACTATTCGAAGATACAATAAATCAAGTAAATTGGGAATGGTATCAAAGATTTATTACGAACGTAGCGCGCACTCCAAGGAATCCAGCCCAATACGCCGTATCGACCTTGCTAGATACGGCGTATCGAGTCTTTTTCAGACACTATAAATAGAAGACTCAAAAATGAGTTTTCAGTATGCAATATCATAGTCTTTATACCATACTCACTAAAGATGAATCTTAGAAGAGAAGATCAGCCACCAAGGTCAAGCATTGATCACGAATCCATAGAAGACATCATGTAATTTTTACTCTCCTAATCGTTCGATTTTCATTGTTTGATTACGCTTGTATAATTACAATGGTTGTGGGCTATTAGCCATATTAATGAAAGTTCAATGTTTGGTTTGTTTTAAAATCGATTTCTTAATTTATCGTTGATTGTTTAATTATGTTGATCACCTCATACTTGTTTATGTGTTTGAATATACGACCTATCATTCAACTGGATCTAGTGATATGGACCAAGTAATCTAGATACTAGGGTAGCTCTCCATATCGTGCTTCATATTACTGGACCAATAGGATCACAAATAATGTTCTGTCTTTGTCTTTTGATTATGAGCTTAGTTGGACCGGTAGGTGACCTGTTTATGTTTCAGTAATCATGCTCTTAATTAACTGATAAAGATTGGAATAGTGGACTACCAGTATATAAAACACCGTCAAACAATAAGTGGGTAAAGTCTTGGTGGGCTAGGGTTTTAACAGGATCACAACTGCTTTAATTCTCTAAGATAGATTATAATTAAACTAAAGGATGCTTTATGCGGATGCGTTAATTGTACCAGGATTAATCGTGTCTAGGTCTTAGGATGATGTCCCGCCTAAGTCTTAAGAATAATATGCCGCTTCGAGATAAGTAAATCATTGCACTAAAACAAACAAACTAGCATTAAACCGGATTTAATATGGCTAATACAATTTTCTATCAATTGGCTTGTACCACTTTTCTATCTTCTAATATTTTTCTTTTGTGTTTATTGTTTATTGAATTTGTATTTGTTTCCACCAAACCTATGCCAGTCTCTCAGGCTGAAAACCCCCATATCATTAGACAACGTACATAGCATAGGTTTAACCAGTAAATAGACTAATTAAAATACTGATAGAATATATGATTAATGTTCCACCCTTAGTGTTCGACACCTTACTTACCGCGAACTCCATCTTGACCGGGTACACTGCTCGTTAAAGTGTTGTTTTAGGTTTGTCCTAAATATAAATTTAAAACTTGATAATCAAATAATTGACCCTACATGACAGCACATCAGGTTTTTGGCGCCGCTGCCGGGGAGTGAATTAATTAAACCTTATTCTTATCAGTATTTCTAACCATTAATTAATTTAGTTTAGTGTAATCTAATTATTTAAATTCTGTTTGTATTTATTTGCATTGTGTGTTTGTTTAAATTCCTGCATTGCTCAATACGACGTATACAATTCATTGAATATGGCGTATTAGTCCATTTTACCTTTTTCTCTATTGCAAGTTGATTACAGAAAAAAATGGACGACCCAAATATCACCATGGAGGAATACATCAGACTTGAAGAAGAAAAAGCTCGAAGACATGGTAAAACGTTCAATTGGCAAACCGCCACGTTTGGGAAAGTTAAGAACTATGAAGATGAGGACGACTGTTCCATTGACTTCAAAACCAAATTCCCAGCCATAGTCTTTGATAATACACTAGCAGCAATCCCGTCCGAACCCACGGTATGTCCTCCTAACGAAAACGAGGTAGATTTCAGAATTTCATTAGACGAATCCGATGATGAAGATTACACGGTAATTTTTGATGAAAATTCATTTTCGTATAAAATAATTTCTGTCAATGATTTAAAAACGGATTTGGGAAATGATAAACCTTTGTCGCCCAACCCTACGGTTGATTATTTTGATGATTTAAACTACTTTAAAGATTTCAAAAATGAATTTCCAGCCATTGTTTATAACGATAGCTTAACGTCTAAATCAGATCTTGAAATTAAACCTCTTGTAAGTTCTGAACGTATCGATGAATTTAATTTAATTGATGAAGCATCATTGTCTGAGTATGATGAAGAGATTGTTTCGCGCTTCAATGATCTATTCAACATCATTCATCCCGATGATTCAAAATCGGAAAAAGACAATGATGATAACGATATCGGTATAATACAGTCATCTGAGGGTAATGAAATTACACATGGAAAAAATGGGCTTTCTAAAACAAGTCATGATAAAATCATTAAAACTTTTAAAACAAGAAGTTTTGTCATGAACTTAAAAATAAACATCGTGATATGGGAATATTACGTAAACAGAATGCTATTCTTTCTTATTATAAATTTGTATGTGCCGTTTGGCATTCCGTTCGACCCTGAGCGGTATTTGTTAGGAAAATATTGTAAACGGACTTAATACTGTTAGTATTAAAGTTAAGTCTGTTAGATATAGTTAGTACTGATATATGGCGTATATAGGTATACCTATACGTCGTATCAGTTTAATGTCTGATACGTCGTATCAGACAAACCCCAATACGGCGTATCGAGCGTGGGTATAAAAACCAGCTAAATACGTTGGATCGTTTCACACACACTTTTTACTCACAATAAAAAAAATTCACCGCGCACTTTGATTTCAAAAATCATCTGATGTTTCTATACATTTCTTGCATCCTAATCAAACGGTATGATTCAATTTACTCCTTTATTTCTTTTTCGATTATGAATTAGAGTTAGGGTTTAGATTATGGTTTATATGACTAAGATATGTTTCCCCCCTCCTTTTAGATATTAGACTCAGTAAAACAATGCGTTGATAATAAGATTAAGGTATAATAGGGTAAAATAAGGGGAAACCCCCTTTTGATTTTAAACTGCAGAAGCAATAAGGCGTATTCAATTTCATTGAAAATGTCATATTGCATCAATTTTTACCTAAATTTTAAACCTCAATACGCCGTAGGATGAGCGATACAAAGATAGGATTGGATGTTGCAGATATGCTGTGTTTTCAGTTAGGAGGTGTTAGGAGGAGGATGACACGGAGACAGTTTATCTTGGCGTTGGGGTTACACACGGAGCAGGAGATGGCTGAGGCTAGGTTTGGAACCTACTAGGCTGGCAGTGATAGATTGATCCCTGACAAGGGGGATCTCAGGGATTATTGGATCGAGATCTCTTCTGACAGAGACTTCTTGGGCTCCGCCCCTTCTTATGTTCTTATTCGAGACCCTGTGAGGGAGCTTGCAACATGTGATCGCTTATTGTAATTTGGACAAGGGGCAGGACCTAAGTAGGTAACGGTGTTGATCTCTTCTACCTTCGCAGCATGGACCGTGGGACTACTAACATCCAACATCTATTAGCGCAGTATATGTTTAGGCATGCAGAGGGGAGGAAGAGCGGGGCCAGGCTGTCAGGAGGGCACTTCATTAGGTGTTTGGCTATGTATTTTGGGCTTATTAATGGCGAGGGATTGAGAGGTTTGCGAGTAGTCACCCAAGAGCTCCCGTTGATTGATTTACATGAGCTCGAGAGGCTCAACATCTGCATGAGGTTCGGTGACACGTGGGCTTCGATGACACATAAGCCTAAGGACCAGAGAGGCAGCAGGCTGCTGCGACTGGTACCCATGAGGCCGATGAGGCTGGCCAAGCAGTAGGGAGGTTGCTCAGGAGATTCCAGCACCAACATAGGCACCTCCACCAGCTCCACAGCCCCGTACCATGTCACAGAGGATCGAGAGGATCGAGGGCAAAAAATTTAATCTAGACAGTTCTCATTGTCAAAAAGGGAGGTGCTCAACTTACGACATGATGTTGTCGGCTTGCGAGGAGTTGTCGAGAGCTTTACTACCGAGCAGTCTAGAGTCTCCACTTGGCTGATCACCTGCATGACACAGCTTATGGAGCCGCGCCAGTAATTATCAGTAATTCGATCAAAACCGAAGGTAGATATCGGTTGTCCTTCCTGAGGCGTGTTTGGACCGAGGATTAAGTAATGCTTAGTACCTTCGCTGCCCCTCATAACGTTGCTCAGCCCGTACCCTTGATCTCTTTCCCTTGATGTTTACTATCTTTTGTTGATATGTATGTATAGTCACATTAGAACACTTGATTACCGATTCCTCTTTTGATTGTATATTATATATGATCGTTTGTTTATGTGTTGTTATCAGAATCAAGACTGGCAGTATTTTATTGAAGCAGCCTCATTGATTGATTACAAGTTTAAAAATCCCTAACCATATTTACCTGTTGAATGAAAGGAATGAAGAAAAAAAGTCGAACTTCCTTAACACCAACTGGAAACAAAAGTTGCTTCCTGGGAGGACACCCAGTCATTTTAATTGTTTGTCGCATTTTGATTGTGTGTTGAACGAGTATGTCTTCTAAGACACTTTATAAGGCTTGGCGACCCTTTAGTTACGGGCGTATAGAGCTGTTTGGACGTTATCAGTTTTAAAAACTTAATATTTAATTTCCATTAATTCAATTGTTTCTACAGTAACAATACGGCGTTTCTACAGGAACAATACGGCGTATCCTAGGGTTTGGGATACGGCGTATTGATCCCTGTACAGTTGTGTGTTTAATTGTTTTCTTGTACCATTGTAGCGAGATAGAATTTGCACTTGTCTTCTAATCTTTTATACATGACCTTGCTGAAACTATGATATGGTATATGCTGAAAAAGACATGTGTTGAACTTATCCGGGCATGCTGAAGCCCTAGTCAACACACTTTTTGCTCAAGGACTCATCTTGGAGAATTATCACGAGCAAAACATCAGGGAGTTTTCTGTTCTAATTCTATTTTCCCTTATTATTTAATTGTTTTATCTATACAACGAGGACGTTGTATAATTTAAGTGGGGGGATGGAGAATTAGAACGTACTTGTCTTCTTTTTTACAAAATAACATGCAAAGTGCTTAAAAATGGCCAAAATTTAAAAAAATTTCAGCATGACTTTTGTAAAAATCATTAGTTACATTACCCAGCGCACTATAACCCTTGATACATATTGTGAGAATTAAGCCTATTTCGTTTCCAACTGTCTACTAAAAATTCCACAAAATTATGAGTGTGTCGGTGATGTAGTGGACTTTAGAACTTGACTTGGTATATCACTCGAGACCGCCATGATTAGTACTATGGATTTAGATGGAAGAACATGTTCAACTGATAAATTTCTAGGATATAACCAAATAGCCTACATGTCGTAAAATAACTATCCACACTGGTTAGTTAACTCCCGTGTAACCCTTGATTACTCTCATTTTTAGAGTAAAATCCCCTAGAACAACCTTGTTAATACAAATAATGTCTAAAACGTTATTTATATTTTTCGACCTCTCAATGTTTTGATAATAACAAAATGTAAAAACGTTTACAATAAAATTAAACGTTTACAAATTATTAATCGTAAATTTCCATTTCTAAGATTAGTGATCACTTAAAGTATGAACAAACAAATCATTAAGCATGATTAGTGATCAAAAAAATATTTTTTTCTCATCCATTACATTTTTACAAAATATTTTCACAAAATTAATTATACAAAATATTTTCTAATTAAAAGAAAAGTTTTATTAAAAACTTAAAATTTAAAATTCAAATTTTCCTCCCAAAACGGAAGCTTCTACACCAGATACAACCTTTCCCACAAAATGACAAAAAAGGGAGTGGAGTCTAGGTGACGGCCCCCTTATAGGATAGGCGGCCCCCTTATATATATGGGACCGCCACCAATGACCGTTAATTTCTCCTGTCTATAAATACTACTCTACCCCTTGCTGAAAACAATTCCTCTTTGCATGAAATTTTCAGTCTCTTCTTTCTCTCTCTAAAACTTCTTTCTCTCACTAAAACTCTTGATCACTAACATACTTAGATCTTGTTTTAAGTGATCTAATCTCTTCTTCTCATCTCTTCCCTCTCATTCAAGTGCAAGAGAAGAACACTCGTATTCGTCAAAAAACGAAGTGTTAATTAGTGATCTATCCTCTTTTCTTCTAAGTACCAAACCTCTAATGTATTT
>BQNB010122691.1:0-20238 GCA_026074375.1 Tanacetum coccineum
TATTATGACGAATATCACACAACGTTTATTGACTAACAAGTACCTTTCACCGTCAATTGTCACAACTTTACAATACTAACCACCGTTTTCGTATAGCCATTGCATCGCGATGCACGGCTACTCTACCTTATTTATATATTTATATGATACAGTGTGCGATAAATTTATTCCCTAAAATTCTCATCACGCGTAAAGTTATTATCACGAAAAATATATAATCAAATAATATTGTTGCAAAATGTTTTGATTATGGAGTGCTCACTGCTGCAACATACATGTACCCTGCTAATACAGATTTTTTACAAACTACTATTATGAATTATAGTCTAAACAAGTAATGATGCCCGCGCTTCGTCGCGGGTAGTTTTGTTTAGCATGTTTTGTGCAGATTTTTTGCTATATGGATTAAAGTATATATTGTGTAGCATTTTTGGGTTTCTTTGCCGTTTGTTTCGCATGGACATCAAATATACATCTTGATATATGAAGTTGTAACAATTATGCAAGTGATTAGTGTTCAGGCCACCATAACATGATAATGTTAGCTTTGAAAGCTAGTTGTGGGTTCCTTTGTGATCTATCAAATAGTTCTTTCATCATAACCTTTTAATTAAATACAAAAATATAGCATAGTAAAAAGTGTAGCTTGCTTATTCATAAAATAATAGCATATTAGACATTGAGTTCATAAGAAGTTATAAAAGAAACACATATATCTTACATTACGTGATGTACATTTCTTGATGTGATAAAAAAGGCTATTGTATTTGGTACAAAACAACAACAATCTTTGTATGTCCTTATACATAGAATATATTGTTTGCTAACATATAGAGCGATTCAAATCTAATAAAATTTCTAATATATTATGTAACTTCACCACTCGATTCCCCAACACCCGTTGCCTCATCTTCCTCAATGGAACTATCTCTGTATTCATGATCCCAATACACAACCGCTATTGTCGAATGGTGACGACATCATCTTTTTTACCTTCGTCTCTGGTGTGTACAAAATATTCATTGCTGACTCAAAACTTCCCATTTTCTTTTTTACCCACGCAAGTATTCGTGAATCTTATCTTACCTGATTCTTAAATTTAAAAGAGACCGGATAGTCAAGGCAATTTTATGAGCAAAAAGTCAATTCCAATGTTAAGAATAATATTATCCTATGATCTACCAAATGAGGGAAACAAATACTTGGCTCTGAGTAAATGTACACTCTGGTATTCTAAATACAGATTCGCAAACAATTTAGCCGCATCAATACAATAAGACAAAATATTAACAAACTTAATAGCTCTAAGAAATTCAGGTAAAGTTGAAGTTTTTTAGCCATATGGTCACTTAGCAAAGAAAAACTAATGACTTGTAAGGAACCTGGGAAAGATTGTCTCATACAGTTAAAACGGTGGCCGAGACACACTCACAAATCGAATAAACAATAATAAAAACATCCTTATGGGCCCACAAACACAAGGTAACCGAGTGGTGAGCTCGGTCACCTTTCGTCCCATCTTTTGTGCTTGCTCACGCGTGACATCTAGCCATTTAGATGTCCCTCATGAGTAACGAGGTCCTCCAGAGTGACAAATGTATACCACTAAAAGCAATATTAAATTCAATTGAAAAGAATCGTGCATGTCAAAGTACGGAAACGTTTAGGTGGTTTATAAGGTATGAAAACGTGTAGCTTTTGAATACCGTAACCCATATTTTGTTAAGCAATGTCATAAAGATTTACTCATTATATATTGCACGAACTAATGTATATTACTCTTTCTTTAAAGGTTATATAATATTATGACGAATATCACACAACGTTTATTGACTAACAAGTACCTTTCACAGGGGTGAACAAGAATTGGGGATCGGATGCGGGCGAAAATCCCCCCAATGGCTGAGATGTTCAGTCGACTACCTCCCCCTTTGTGGGGTCCGGACCCCTACAAGTGAGCAGAAAAGGGAGGAGGAAAGAGGCCCTAGCAAACCGTCATAATTAGTGAACAAGTGTAAGCTTCGCTGCCCGACAGTATGGAGTACTGACCACACCGAGGGACAGGCCCTTCATGAAAAATTATGTAATCAAATAATATTGTTGCAAAAAGTTTTGATTATGGAGTACTGCGTTGCTTGCTTGCAAACATTTTACATGTACCATGCTAATAATATGTTTTTACATAAGTTACTACTATGAATTATAATCTAAACAAAGTAGATGGGTTGTGAAATGGACCGGGACAATACGCGAGCACGAGGGTATTTTCATGTTCGTTTAGTTTAATTTTAGGGTCGAGACAAAATAACGAACACGAACGCGTGTTAACAATATCGGACCCAAAAAAAAATTGGTTGTTCATGGTCATTTATTGTAGATTTTGACTTGGTTACAGTTCATCTTATTTATGTTGTTGGTAGCTTCTGCTAGCATTCGTAACTTAGCAAAGAAAAACTAATGAGTTGTAAGGAACTTGGGAAAGATTATCGCGTACAGTTAAAACGGTGGCCGAGACATTCTGTTGTTGGTAGCTTCATGCAACACTTCATAAATTCCAGATCAATATTTTTAACCCATATTCTATTATTTATGTTACTTTTGAGTAAAATATTATTTTTACGATTTACCGGATAAATTATCTCGTGTTCGTAATAAAACTTTTATTAAGCGTGAACCCGACATTAGATTAAATATTAGTTTACATGCTCTACATATTTTTTAGATATGTATCCAATATGATATAATTTTATTTTTATCATATACGTTTTCACTTTGTGGTTCCGCCTTAACTCTTGTTATATTTTACGTTTATACCTGTTATCCCTAAAAATACTCACTTATTCAAAAAACAATTTAACACAAAAATGAAACCAATATTTGTGTCCCCACATATTTTCACACGTCTAACACCACATGGACTCTCCATGTGGTGTGTTGTCTAAATCTTGTAAAAAATGTGGACACATGTATGTTTATTATGCATGTAGAGATTTAACAAAAACCACATATTCACTCCCTCCTTCACACAGTTATTATCAAAACACAGAATATGCTCCTCTCCTCCTCTCCATACCCACAACACCACAAGGATCTTAATCTTTTATTTTTCTTCAATTTCAAGTGTTCAAGGTTGTATTATAAGATTATTCAAGGTGTTCCAAAGGTTTAATTCATTCAATTTCAAAGTTTAATCAAAAATCAAGAAGTTAGGGTTTTAATAATATTTTGGGGTTTTTGCAAGACATCATCTCCTCACTTTAATTCTTGTGTTAGTTTGCTTATTCATCACCTTTTGTAAGCTTAATCCTAAACCTGTATTTGATTTCTTGATTATTTATGTTCTTGTATAAAGATCCATAAATCCATGTGTTTGTGTCACTTTTCTTGAAAATAAACAAGTGGGTTTTAAATAAAAAGGTTCATGAAGATGTTGTGTTGTTATGGTTACAATGTTGTTATTATGCTTTGTCAAGAAAGATTAGTGATATAGTGTGTTGATTGAAGTGTTAGAGATGGATTAGACTAGTTTTGAAAGTGGATTTTGTGGTGGAATAGGTAGATGATGGAATTTAGGTTAGTATTGTGATTTGTGAAGTCGTGGTTGAGTTTTGGAATGATTTCAGCTAAAATTAGCTTGCTGTCAGAATTTAGTGTATAGGATTAGGATGGCTTAAAAATATTTTGACAAGCTAAAAGGTTAATTTTTGGTAGCTTATTTTGTATAGATGAGTTTTCATATAAAAAACATCAAAAACGGACGTAAAACGAACAAATTATGGTCATTTTTAGTGTCGTCGAACTTGAACATTTTCTGCAGAAAAATACCTTCTGATCTGATTTTAAATCGAAGTTTTGACCCCTTTCGGTTTCGAACCGGCTTAAACTTATAAAATGAAAGTTGTCCGGAATGATTTTTCGGTATAATTTCACGAGTTTTCGAGGCTGGAAAGTGTAAAATGAGGGAGTTAAACTTGGTCAAAGTCGGACAATTTTTATGAAAAAGTCAAAGTATGCATAGCTGATTGGAAATTAAATAAGTGTTTTTAAGCGTTTTCGAGTCCGTTTGAGCTTTAAAAACCTTAGCCAATGCTATCGTATCACTAATATAGTATTAGGACGCGTTAGGAACACTTCTAAAAATAGTAAGTTTTATTTTCGGAATATATACATTAAACGAGATGGAAGTAGAGTTTACGTGTTAAGTCCCTTAGTGGGTTTAGTGATAATGGAATTAGCAAATATTAGGGGATGGTATTAACATCCCGGATTTCTAAACTTTCCAAAAGTAGAAACTTTCTAAAATTAGTAATTTTTCGTATAAGCGTCGTAACTTAACTAAAAACCATGCATCTTCAATAAGACACGTTCTTGCTAAATAATCTAAGACACAAACACATATGGATTCTATTACTTTTTATAAACGACTTATGCGTCGTTACGTTGTATATTTCTTTCTCCTAAAGCGTGTCGTTAAATTAGGTCGCGGTTAGGATCTCGTGACTTCATTTCTTTGTTGTTGATCATTTCTTTTCTCATCGTTTGCTTAAGGTGCGTTCATAGCCCCTTTTCTTTTTAATTGTTATTACAAACTCCACAGGGAGAGATACATGCTATGTTTTACATTTGGACGCAAGTATTTAAAAACTGTATGTTATGCCTGATATTATCGCCTAAATACTATTGCCACTTAAGTCCCTTTTTCAATCATGAACCATTAATTGCTATTGTAGTAAACGTGAGTGTTGTGAATATATCTATTAGGACTGACCATCCCCGTTCAGGTTCTGGTTTTTAGATAACCATGTGACGCATTTAACATTTGAAGTACTATACTATATAGGGTGCTTGGCAACATCTACACTATCGTGAGGCTCCAGTCTCTATTGGATTTATATTTCTCGTTAAGGTTCAGTGTCATGAGCTTAGTGCAATAATACTTGTTTTTGGACTAATGAATGTGTTTCATTATTCTACTATTACTTAAATCTTGTGATCCACTAAACTGCTTGATTTCTATAGCATTACTCGGTTTACTTAGACACAGCTTTACCTATAAAACCTATGAATTCACTCAACTTTATTGTTGATATTTTTAGCATGTTTTATCACAGGTTTTTTTAAGGCATGAAAGTCTGGGATGGGAGTCGCACGGATATCTTTTGAAGACTTGGCATATTTTCACATTCGACGAGACTATCATTTAAAATTTTATGTTATGTTTAAAACATTTGTGTTCTTTGAAAGCATTGTGTTTTATTGAAACTGTTGGGATCTGCTTTGCAAACTCTGATATTTTAAATATATCGAATGTGAAATTTTTTGAAATGTATTTAAAAACATCTCTTTTGAGGTCATTTTCTATAACTTGTACTTTGTGACTATAAAGTAGCACCCAATGTTGTATTCCGCTGCGTTCCAAATTTGGGGGTGTTATAGATTGGTATTAGAGCACTCGTTATAGAGATCTGGTTCATTTTTGAAACCTAGACTCTAACTATTTTTCATACAAAGAGTCTCTCATTGTCTTATCCGATATTCGTGCGCGTATACTTCCTGACTGCCAATATTGTTATATTTATAACATCACTATTAGTATTATATAAATGACATCACTATTAGTATTATAAAAATGATATTTATATGAATACTTGTTTTGCTTTTCGATACATTACGCCTATCTTCAAGAGTATCGCTATTTATTTATATAAAAGTAATTTATATAAATGTTAATTTTTTTATCACTTATATCTACTTTCTAGAGCATCACTATATTTTTATATAAAGTTTCTCTATATGAATACTAAAACGCTTCTAAGACATTGTGAGTTACACAATGGTCTTTCAAACTCTTTCTAGACATTGTGAGTGACACAATGGTCTCGTTTAATTTCAAGACGTTGTGAGTGATACAACGATCTCTAAAATTTCTCATGATTTTCCATAATACCATTTTTTATGATATCGAAACTTGACATAGTTTGTCGATCCCATTGGTTATTATACTATCCGACTCCGAGTTTGAACACTCATCTCGTACTTTTGAAACGTATACGTTGTTACGTAACCCACCACATAGAAACATGTCGGCTTATTGGAATACGACTATAAAATTGTCACCTCGTGCATGGCACAAAGCCTGGAGCTAAAGCTGAACATAAAAAGCAATCAACTTCTCTCAAATAACCTTCTATGTCTAGCAGTGAGGCAACAAAATGTGGGTCTTCTAAAGCACCCACCAGTTCTAAAACTGGCCCCTTTAGGAAAAAAAAGTGTCCAGCTCAGTCAAGGACTCAAACCTAAGTCAGCCTCCAGTTTCTACACCTATAGATACTAGAATGCATAAAGAGGACCAACAAACAGCTGGTGGCCCAACATATTTAGGGGTCACCAGTGAAGGAGCCCACCCTCAGCTCAGTAGTGGTATGTCAGCATTTTCTAATTTAAAGCCTATATATTCAGCTTCTGTCATTGTTCACTCTGTGTCTGCATCAGAATATGATGCTTCAGCATATTCCACAGCTGAAGCTGATCCTAGAGAATCTGGTCCTAATGATTCTTTGCCTCCACAACAAGGTAAAGATTAAGGAACCAAAAACTATTCACTTTATCATATATTTGCAGGTACTGACCCAAATGTTCTTGCAGACAAAACTAAATATGTTGGTGATGGGTTAAAAACTGTCATCACTACACCTAAAACAGGAACAAGTAATACTGCAAAACCAAGTGAAGAAATCAAGTTTTAGGGAAATCAAGCTTGAAGATCTGGCAAAGCTGGTGCCAAATGTCAAAACTGATTTCAAGGACCTGGACTCTCTAGAAGATGATCCTATTATAGTGGTTGCTGATAGTGAAAATGATGAGGAAGAAGACAAGAACGAATAAATTCATTCTACCATAAATGATGAAAATGAAGACATTTCAGCCTCCATACCTCCATCTCCAAGGTCCATTCTGATTCAAGAGCTCATAAATCAAGTTCTTCTTCCCCAGTCTCAAAAGCATACACTAGAAACTGAGAAGACAAAAGTTGAAGCTGAAATTGCTCAACTAAAAGCTCAACCTCCCTCTCGCAATGTGGGACAACTCAATGAGCTACTAGTAAAGTCTCTAGCTGGTGAATTTTTAAAGATTTTATCTGCTCATGACTTTAGCAGCTCACTACCAACTGAGCTGAAGGAACTCTCCTCAATGTTCAATGAACTAACTGATGAAGTTAAAGCATTAAAGACACAAGTTTATGGACTTGAAACTGAAGTTCTAGGGGATCTGAAAGATCTTCCCACAAAGCTGGAAGAATTTAAAACGACTGTCACCAGTCTTACATCTCAAGTTACTAAAATTGAAGACTCAGTGGGAACTGCCAGCAGAATTTCTTTAAGTACCAAATCAGGTTGCATCAGTTCAAGCTAAACTAAAGACCTTGGATGCTCTTCCAAGTCTATTGCTAAAGGTAACACAAGCTTTGAACATGTTTGCTAAGGTTTTACATTCAGCTACATCATAAGTTGGAGATCAACGTGTTCCTTCAGCAGGCCAAGCTAGCACTATGCCTGCTGAAGGGGAGAAGAACACAAATCAAGCAACAATCTTCCAACTTTTTCAAAGAAGAACTAAAAAGAATGCTGAAAGAACAAACCTAAACAAACCACAACCTGAAACAACAACACCACCACCTATTCCATTAATCATCACAACCACTACTCACAGGCAATCTCCCTTCCTCTCAAATCCACCTGAAAGCTCCTCTCAACCTGAAGGGGAGCAAATAAAGATATACATGGGCAAAAAGGACATGTCTTTAAAGGATGCTGAAGAAGAGAGTACATAAAGTAATTCTGATGATGATGAAACAAGACATGTGCCTGGTTTCATAGTTGAGAATCCTCTAAGAAAAAGGAATTAAAAAAGTTTGACTTTGTAACTGAAGATAGAGAACATGTCCATTTAACTAAAGAACAAGTCAATCAACATAAGAAGATTGAGGAAGAGGCCAAAGCTGAAGCTGCCAGTCATGAAGGTTAAATAAGGAAAAAAGAGTTGATTGATCTTCTTGGACCTGAAGTAGTGAACAAGTACTATAATGAAAAATTACAGTATGACAGATACTGTGATAAAATGCTGAATAGAAGAGCAAAATCAAGAATCACCAATTATGATATCTTGACCAGAAAGGGTCTAATTACTTTGAAAGTATACAGAGAGGATGATACAAGTGAAATCATTTTTGAGTTCAAAGCCATTGACTTACATCTAGGTGAATGGAGAGAAGTTGTTATAGCCTGCCCTAACAAAAAGGGTAAAGGATGGACGTCCATCTATAAACAAATACATGAAAGAATAGACTATCTCAAGCTGAACTGGGAATTGACTTGGATAGACCTTTAAGTGAACAAGATCCTTTGGATAGACTGAATGATCTGGCAAACAAGAAAAGAAAGCATGCTGATGACATTCATGACTTTTTTAGACCTAACAAAAGGCTCAATTCATCAGTTCAATATAAAGATCATCCAGCTGGTAATGTGCTTAATGAACCTATCCTTGGCATGATTTTGTTTAACTCACACCATAGATAAGATTTTGTTACCATTGAAGACCTGAAAGATTTCCCAAATACAATGTTATACACCGTACAATAAATCTTCTTCAGAAGTCATCAAAGTCCTGGGTTGGATGATCATGCCAGGACCTTCAGCTCCATTCTGTTTGCTGAAGTTGATAAGAGAAACCTAAATCCACTCAAGCAGATGAGAGTTATTGAGTAGCTGAGGCAGTAGAATGTAATCTTTTATTTTAACTTTATCTTTTGTAATTGTACTATAAAAAAAAGTTAGAATGAAATGTTATTAGTTTATGTTGTTCAATGTATGTTAGTTGTGTAAGAAGAAGTTGTTTTGCTCACTTACAACTGATTTTAAACTTAGGCTATTTGTATGTTCAAATAGGGGGAGATTGTTGGGTTCAGTTCCTGAGCCTTTCAGTCTTTCAGTAGATTTAAATATAAAATCCCCTAAGTATAAGTCAAGCTAAAGAGTGTTCAGCTTGAGACATTGAAGAAAAGTTTTAGCTCCAGTTCTTCGGGTACTTAGAAGATCAAGATTATTTTCACTTTAGTTTATGAGGCGGTGCAGAAACTGAAGAAGACCTTAGTAAGAGCTTCAATCCAGCTTGGCTGACAATTCCAAGTTGAACGATGTCTATCTTCTTAACATAAGTTGAAATGAAATGTTTCACTTCTAGAAGGTTTACAAGGTGGGAAAAAGATATGCTTTATGTCAAAAAGAATAAAGCAGATCTCCTTAGGAAAGTAACTTCTAAAGTTAGTATATAAGTATAACAACTTTCTTTAAAGGACTGTACTTAATACTATAAAGCACTCGTGCATTAAATGGTATCTCAACCACCCATTTAATGCTTGCCAAGTAGTCTAGGTTAAACTTGCAAACCATAATCCCTTTGCCTATGAAAGGAAAGGGATATTGAGAGTAAAGAGCTATCTCTTCCAATTAATGCGAAACGCATAGAAGAGCTCCCGTATCTCTCAAACAAACCAAACAGAACTGCTGAAGCTGAAACTTTAGTTCTAGTCATAAGCAGTTTCTTTTTTTACTCTTTTAACTTTGGTTAAGAGTTTAAGTTTGAATGAGATAACACCTCAATTGTCATTCAACCACCTTGTTATTCCTCAAGCAAGGTGTGTCATAGATTCTTTATTTAATTCTAATAAGAACCTATACGTTGAAAAGTTACTTCAGTGTGTTTTAAACTTGTTATTTATAAATGCTTTATATATATGTTTAAAACTCACTTTGTTGCTATGAAATGAGATTAGTTCAATTTGATAAACCTAATATCACATTCAAAGGGTTTATCTGAGGAAAACCTTGTCATTCCACTAAATGAAATTCGACTCGACAACCAACTACACTTTATCGAGGAGCATGTAAAGATTATAGACCATGAAGTCAAACCGCTAAAGCAGAACCGTATTCCTATCGTCAAGGTTCATTGGAATTCCCGACGAGGACCTGAATTCACTTAGGAGCGAGAAGGCCAATTTAAAAGCAAGTACCCTTATCTCTTCGCAACCACCTAAACAGCTGATGTCACCCATTGAACTCTAGGGACCAGAATTCCCTAACGGGGGTTGACTGTAGCACTTCGTAAATTCCGGATCAATATTTTTAATCCATATTCTATTATTTATGTTACTTTTGAGTAAAATAATATTTTTACGATTTACCGGATAAATTATCTCGTGTTCGTAATAAAACTTTTATTAAGCGTGAACCTGACATTAGACTAAATATTAGTTTACGTGCTCTACATATTTTTTTATCCAATATGATATAATTTTATTTTTATCATATACGTTTCACTTTGTGATTCCGCCTTAACTCTTGTTATATTTTACGTTTATACCCGTTGACCCTAAAACTTGCCACTTATTCAAAAAAAATAATCACAAAATTAAACCAATATTTGTGTTCCCTCATATTTTCACACGTCTAACACCACATGGACTCTCTATATGGTGTGTTGTCTAAATCTTGTAAAAAATGTGGACACATGTATGTTTATTATGCATGTAGAAATTTAATAAAAATCACATATTCACTCCCTCTTTCACACAGTTATTATCAAAACACAGAATTTGCTCCTCTCCTCCTCTCCATATCCACAACACCACAAGTATCTTAATCTTTCATTTTTCTTCAATTTCAAGTGTTCAAGGTTGTATTCTAAGATTATTCAAGGTGCTCCAAAGGTTTAATTCATCCAATTTCAATGTTTAATCAAGAATCAAGAAGTTAGGGTTTCAATAATATTTTGGGGTTTTTGCAAGACATCATCTCCTCTTTTTAATTCTTGTGTTAGTTTGCTTGTTCATCACCTTTTGTAAGCTTAATCCTAAACCTTTCTTTGATTTCTTGCTTATTTATGTTCTTGTATAAAGATCCATAAATTCATATGTTTGTGTCACTTTTCTTGAAAATAAACAAGTGGTTTTTAAATAAAAAGGTTCATGAAGAGGTTGTGTTGTTATGGTTAATATTTTGTTAATATGGTTTGTCAAGAAAGATTAGTGATAGTGTGTTGATTGAAGTGTTGGAGATGGATTATACTAGCTTTGAAAGTGGTTTTGTGGTGGAATAGGTAGATGATGGAGATTAGGTTAGTATTGTGATTTGTGAAGTTGTGGTTGAGTTTTGGAATGATTTTGGCTAAATTTAGCTTGCTGTCAGAATTTAGTTTATAGGATTAGGATGGCTTAAAAATGTTTTGACAAGCTAAAAGGCTAATTTTTGAACAAATTATTTTGTATAGATAAATTTTCATGTAAAGAACATAAAAATGGACGTAAAACGAACAAGTTATGATCATTTTTAGTGCCGTCGAACTTGAACATTTTCTGCAGAAATATACATTCTGATCTGATTTTAAATTGAAGTTTTGACCCCTTTCGGGTTCGAACCGGCTTAAACGTATATAATGAAAGTTATCCGGAATGATTTTTTGGTAAAGTATCACGCGTTTTCGAGGCTGGAAAGTGTAAAACGAGGAAGTTAAGCTTGGTCAAAGTCGGGTAATTTTTTGAAAAAGTCAAAGCATGCATAGCTGATTGGAAATTAAATAAGTGTTTTTAAGCGTTTTCGAGTCCGTTTGAGCTTTGAAAACCTTAGCCAATGTTTTCGTATCACTAATATTAAGACGCGTTAGGAACACTTCTAAAAATAGTAAGTTTTATTTTCGGAATATATACATTAAACGAGATGGAAGTAGAGGTTAAGTGTTAAGTCCCTTAGTGGGTTTAGTGATAATGGAATTAGAAAATATTAGGGGACGGTATTAACGTCCCGGATTTCTAAACTTTCCAAAAGTATAAACTTTCCAAAATAAGTAATTTTTCTTATAAGCATCGTAACTTAACTAAAAACCCTACATCTTCAATGCGTCATTATGTTGTATATTTCTTTCTCCTAAAGCGCGTCGTTAAATTAGATCGCGGTTAGGATCTCGTGACTTCATTCCTTCTTTGTTGATCATTTCTTTTCTCATCGTTTTCTTAAGGTGTGTTCAAAGCCCCTTTTCTTTTTAATTGTTATTACAAACTCCACGGGGAGAGATACATGCTTGATTTTACATTTGGACGCAAGTATTTAAAAACTATATGATATGCCTGATACTATCGCCTGAATATTATTGCCTAAGTACCGCTATTGCCACTTGAGTCTCATTTTCAATCATGAACCGTTAATTGCTATTGTAGTAAACGTGAGTGTTGTGAATAGATCTATTGGGACTGACCATCCCCGTTTAGGTTCTGGTTTCTAGATAACCAGGTGATGCATTTAACATTTGAAGTACTATCTAGGGTGCTTGGCAACATCCTACACTATCGTGGGGCTCTAGTCTCTATTGGATTTACATTTCTCGTTAAGGTTTGGTGTCATGAGCTTAGTGCAATAATACTTGTTTTTTGACTAATGAATGTGTTTCATTAGTCTACTATTAGTTAAATCTTGTGATCCACTAAACTATTTGATTTCTATAACATTACTCGGTTTACTTAAACACTGCTTTACCTATAAAACCTATGAATTCACTCAACTTTATTGTTGACAATTTAGCATGTTTATCTCAGGTTTTTTAAGGCATGAAAGTCTTGGATGGGAGTCACACGAATATCTTTTGAAGACTTGGCATATTTTCACATTTGACGAGACTATCATTTCCAAATTTATGTTATGTTTAAAACATTTGTGTTCTTTGAAAACATTGTGTTTTATTGAAACTGTTGGGATCTGCTTTACAAACTCTGATATTTTAAATATACCGAATGTAGGGGTGAGCCAAAAAACCGAAACCAAACCGAAAACCAGAAAAACCCAATCGAAACAAAAAACCGATTGTTTGGTTTTTTATTTTTCAAATAATCAAACTTTGGTTTGGTTTTGGTTTTGATATAAAAACGAAACCGTAGAAACCGAACCGATGTGATTAATTAGTATATATACATTTAATTTTATGTCAGTATTACTAATCAGTGAATACTAAAAGGACTTCATCTATAATTTATTAATTTTGTGTATTTTACACAAGGATCCAAATTGAAAAAAGGTTTAGGAAAACCAAACGTCAAACAGTTCTACTAATTTGTATTCTTTTTAGATGGCTTAACCCTAAATGGCTAAATCTACCTATCTTCTCTACTGAAACTACCTCCATTGCCAGTCGTGGTGCAACTTCAATCACTTCAATCTTTTAATTTTACGGTAAGTTTTTGTTATGTTCATCCTGTTGGAGTTTTAACAACTATTGACCAATTAAAATCACGAGTACGCAGCGGAAAACATATAAACACGTATAGAATACATAATTAACATAGGATCAAGAATGTGTATCTTTTAGAAATTAACGTAAACACCGTCTTGAATATACACATGTGTATAAATCAAATACCACGCAATAACCACCAAAGATCTAAAGGTAGATATCTCTACTTCAACAGACATAATACGTTCGTAGCAAACAATTAAGTATGCTAGTACTAGTAGTGATAAAGCAAACCAAACGTCTTCCACTCTTGAATCAATAAACACGAAAACCATAAAGGGTTGTTTGGATCGATCGAACACAAATCGAAAACCCCTGGGGTTTGTTTCGATCGCATAAGCTAAGGGAAAGGGAGAAGAGAGATTTAGGGATTTAGGTTTTCAAGTTATCTAAATAATGATCCCCTAGATGTCTTTATATAAGCATGCAACTTGGATTGCAAGTTAGGCAATTCCATCTCCTCTTTGAGATTAGGAAACTAATTGACTAAGGCAAAAGGAAACAATTCCCACACTTTCCTTTTTTTCATAATTGCATATTAGTCCCTTGTTTAACTATTAACGACTAATAAACTTCCCATTAAATATATATTAATATTTAACGCTCGTTTAAGCTTTACCACTTAAATATATTACATTTAATATATTTATTATTAATTGTTTTATGTATTAACGCGTGCGTCCCCGTAAGCTCGAATCAATTCTCGGACATATATTATTTTACGTGGACATATTCCAACAGCTCCCACTTGGACACGTATCAAATAATATAATAACATTGGTAAGTGTCTAGCAACACGCCAATGCTCCCAGGATTATCCGAGTGTGGTTTCATAAAGTCAAGGATAAATGATTTATGTATTTACAATCCTTTTGTTTCAGATACCGTGTTAAAAATAGATATGGATCAAAGTCATTCCATTATTTAACGATTCTGTTTCTCGTATATATGATTAATCAAGATTAAAAAAAATCATCGAGACATATCTACATGAGTTTTTGGGTGCGGGCACACATACATATGATTAACACTATAAGGGGCCCAGTGGCATCATTCTTCAACTATTAAAGGAACAAATTCTTTATTGACTATAAGTGTCATGTCACATGCTTCATAATTACTTCTGAAATAGTCCTTATTAGCTACCTTATTCAGGATAACTAGAACTAAATCAAGAAAAACAATCCACACATGCAAGATCTACTTGCATCTCAAGTTTAAGGACTTAGTAAATAAAATCACTTACAAGATTCATTTAATAACGCCGATCCATAAAGTGATAATCTTGTTAATTGGGGAAGTCCAATATTCATCTTTTGAATATCATACCTTTAATATCTAAGATATCACCAATCACTTAAATTTGTCTTAGTTCAACAATATTCCTATATTGTTGATCGACAACGGACTAATTTAGAATAATAAATATTATTCACGGATTAAACATGCAAATATAGGACACAATTTATATTAAATATAACTTCATACCACGTATCTTTTTCATTAATAAAATTATCTTAATTTCCCTTATCCAAATACTAAACACAAATCTACATGAAACTACTAGCTAAATGAAGTCCCATGCTCCTAAGATGTTTGAGTAAGCTTTCCTTTCGATAAAGTCTTTGTAAAAGGATCTACTAGATTATCATCTATGTGAACTTTACGAAGATTAATTTTACCCAGTTCAATACACTCGCGAACATAATGATATCTTCTATGGTAGTGTCTGTCGCCCCTCTGAACCCCCAGTTCGCTGGCAATAAGAAGTGCGGCTGAATTATCGCAAAACATCTTAATAGGTTCATTTCCTAATCCAAACAACTTCCATTACTGCTTCTGAAGCAGCTATGTATTTAGCTTTGGTAGCAGACATTGCAGTGGTACTTTGCTTGGAGCTTTTCTAGTCCATCGTGCCTCCGTTCAAAACAAAGACATATCATGTCTGAGATTTAATATCATCTCTATCAGTCTCAAATCCAGCATCGCAATAGAAGTCAACTCGAAGTTTAGCTTTAAGATTTCCACCATAAACCAAGAACATATCTTCAGTATTTCTTAAATACTTAAGAATGGTTTTCACAGCAGTCCAGTGTGGTTCTTTTAGGTTCTGTTGAAAATGGCTTGTTAGATTTTGCACGAACGCAACATCAGGTCTAGTGCATCTTACCGCATACATAATTGATCCAACTGCTGAAGCATAGGGAACATTTTACATACGCTTCACCTCTTCAGGTGTTGAAGCACTTTGTGTTTTATTTAAGTTAAGTCTTTCTTGCATGGGGATATAACCGCGTTTGGAAGTATCCATCCTAAATCTTTTCTAGATTTTATCCATGTAAGCACTTTGACTTAGTCCAATTAATCGCTTCAATCTATCTTGGTAGATCTTGATTCCAAGGATAAATGCGGCTTTCCTTAAATCTTTCATGGCGAAACATTTTCCAAGATATGACTTTACACTTTGTAAACTTGGAATATGATTTCCCATGATAATTATGCCATCGACATATACGAGGAGGAATGTAACATTGCTCCCACTAGCCTTTTGATATACACATGGCTCATCAAGATTTTGAGCAAATCCAAACGTTTTGAATTCCTCATCAAATCTTTTATTCCAGCTTCTTGATGCTTGGTTAAGACCATAAATGGATCTTTGAAGCTTGCGTACTTTCCTGGGATGATTAGGATCAACAAAACCTTCAGGTTGCACCATATAAATGTCTTCATTAAGATAACCATTTAAGAAGGCAGTTTTGACATCTATTTTCCATATCTCATAGTCATAGAACGCCGCTATGGGTTTAAGAATCCTAATAGCTCTAATGTCAGCAACGGGTGAGAACATTTCTTCATAATCAATCCCGTAGAATTGAGTATAACCCTTTGTTACTAGATGGGCTTTATAGGTGTGTACAATGACATCCATGTCAATCTTTTTCTTAAAAAACCATTTGCTCCCAACAGTCTTACAATTAGGAGGAAGATCAACCTAGCACCAGAATTGATTATCTTTCATGGATTACATTTCTGCATTTATAGCATCGACCCACTTATCAGATTCCGAATCTAATATTTTAGCTTTATAGTTATTGGATTCATTAAGATCCCCTAAACTATGCTCCTCCACTTCTACATTTAGACATAAGCGATCGAGAGCTCGATGTGTCCTAAAGGACCTACGAATGGGAGCAACTTCCTCTTAAGGTGGTTCGAAACCTTCAACCTCCATAGGAATTTTGCTAGTGTTTTCAGAAGGTGATGTAACTTTATCTTGAATTTCTTCAAGTTCTTTCTGCTCACCACTGACTTCTTGAGAACAAAAGATTTTTTCTCTAAGAATTCACAGCATACCTTTGCAACAACAGTTTGTTTTTGCAGTGGGAAGTAAAAAATAGTAACCTATTGTTACCTTGGGTATCATATAAAGATAAACTTAACCAAGATCCTTTATTAGCGTTAGTCAGGCATATCCCACTCACAAGCGCCTCACATCCCTAATCTTTAAGTAAGACAAAGTTAGGAACTTTTCCATACCCTAATCCATATGGTGGTCTTATCAAACGCATCTTGGTTGGAACCATATTGAGAATGCGTGCAACATTCTCTAGAGCATAATCCCAAAAGGATAACGGCAGTGTTGTAAGATTCATCATAGATCAAACCATGTCTAACAAAGTACGATTCCTCCTTTTAGACACCCCATTGTGTTGTGGTGTATATGGAGGTGTAAGCTGTTGAACAATTCCATAAGCTTTCATATAATCTTTAAACTCTTGACTAATGTATTCGCCTCCACGATCTGATCAAAGTGCCTTTATATTCTTTTCAAGTTGATTTTCTACTTTCATTCTTAAACACCTTGAATGTTTCAAAGACTTCATGTTTATGTTTAAGTAAATAAACATAACCATAACGACTATAATCACCCGTAAAGGTAATGAAGTAGCTATCATTATAAATCGAATTAACATTTGGCACAAGATTAAGCATATCAATTTCATAAATACCATCACTCGAAATAGCATTAAAATAAAGAACATAATTCTTAGAAACTGAAATTTCATAATCCGTAAAACATTGGATAAAACCATTGTCTACCAAACGTGAAACTGAAACAACACCTCTAGTTATAGTAGGTGCATAATGACAATTGTCTAAACAAATCACTAGGCCATTAGGTAAAACTAAGTCATCACTTCCAATAGCTTCTACTTGTGCACGAATGCCATTGCCCACACACATATAGAAAGCTCCTTGTTTCAGCTTCCTTTCCCCTCTAAGACCCTGTTTTGTGTTACAAATGTGAGTACCACAACCAGTGTCATACACCCAGGATTTATTAGGGAAAGAAAATAATTCTATAGTGAAGATACCTGAAGAACTGGTAGTGCCAACTTGCTTCTTCTTCTTAATCAACTCAGCAAGGTAAGCAGGACAATTCCTCTTACAATGCCCCACCTCTTTGTAGTGGTGGCAGGCATCATCCTTTGTTGGGTGCTCTTTAGCATAAGGTTTAGAGTTTTTAGGCTTAGGGATATAACCTTTATCATTTCCCTTGCCTTTTCCTTTACCTTTGCCTTTAGCATTAAGCGATTTCTTATTGGCTTTCTGGATTCTACCACCTTGAATCGCCATTACTTGTGGTGTAGCAGCCTTTTTAGGTAAAAATTTCTCATACTTAATAAACAGAGCATATAGTTCACCAATTGTCTTCCCCATGTTATGCATATTGTAGTTCCTTACAAATCCAGCAAAGTCACTAGTGAGGCCATTTAGAATTAAACAAACACTAAGATCTTATGGGAGCACATAACCAAGACGTTCAAGTTGCTCCACATATCCCTTCATTTTAAGGACATATAAGCCAACTAGTTTTCCCTCCTCTTGTTTGCAAGTATGGAAAGTTTGAATTAGGTCAAACAGCTCCACTCCAGCTTGTTTCTTAAACATGGATTTAAGCTCCTGAAGCAATTCATAAGGTGAGTAATTTTCAAACTGTCTATGTAGTTCGGGAGTCATACTGCCAAGCATAAGACAAGCAACCTCATTATAAGCATCATAAACCGCATTCCACTACGCAAGAACTTGAGTAGTGGAATCGACAAGTGGAGCAGGGGGAATAGGCTATTCAATGACAAACAGTTTCTTTTCAACTCTCAAGACCAGCTTAAGTGAACAAAACCAATCATTAAAATTTGTTCCAGAAAGTTTTTCTCTTTCAAACATCGACCTAAAAGCCGAATGGTTTATGTTTTAGACATGTAGTGCCATCTATAAAACATATTAAGTTTAAAATTTTAGTATTTTCGATAATACTCCATGAAGAAAATTAACTACCGATGTTTAAATATATAAACAATTAATTTTCTAATGCCTAGGATCCAACTTGACATACCACCATCACATCAGTTGATCTGCTAGCAATGGTGTATTCAAAAGGTAATTGATTATCAATAATTGCCATCGGTGCAATTTTTAGAACATTATGAGACTTACTTTATTACATTAATATACAAGTAAGCATATTCATCCTATCTATGCCTTGAGCATAAGGTCTCATGAGCTTACCTCAATTAAGTCGTCCAATCAAGAACTGTGATTATGTTACACCAACGTCTCACGAAAAGTGTATAATCACCTTGGGTTTACGTCTCATGTAATGTAAAAGGCAAATGCATGTGTTCTTTCAAATTGGATGGCAACAACTTATTTAAAAAAAGGGTATTTTTATTTGACGTGGCAAATATGTACGAAGAAACATGCATACATCTTCGTATCATTAATTTTAATAAAAACTTTACTCAATTAAGTTATTTATTACGATATCACATATTTTCTATACATCTCATGTATAAATAGTGTTACCTTTAAAAATTAACGATTCAACGTGTTTTCTGATCTAAAGAATTCTTATTTTATCGCGAAAAAAGATTAAAGAATGATTAAAAACTATTCAAACCCTAGACCATTCGCGCTTCCTAAATAATTACAAGATATCAGAGATTTACAAAGTATATAAACCTCAAACCCTTGGTGATATGCCTTGCAAATAAATAGTCCTTTTACAAATTTTGTCATTGATAAAATTCAATCTTTATTTTAAAAACACATTATAAACCTATTAAATTGCAAGTCTCATCGTGAGATGTTAAGGTATGATCCCTAACATTATAGATAACCACACCAGAGTGACTCATAAGACTTCGCAATTAATAGTCTATAATAAATCTTATTTCATAATTATTAGTGACGTGTATATATTCTTTTTTGAAAACCCCTTTTGTTTTTACACAAGTAAAAAACTTCTAAAAACAAATAAATATAAACTACTAATACACATAACATTTATTTAAAAACCACTTAACAATTAACACATGTAAATATTAACGGTGATTCTAATTATCAAATAATTAAACTATGTATATAATCATATAAGGCTCATTCATCCAATGAATCGGGCCACATCCATCGATATAATCGATTGCGTAAGCCATATATAAATATACACCACATAGCACATAAAAGCTGATAGAAAATTTCATTCGACTTCAGGCCCCGACAGGACATAGCTAGGTTCTTCCCTAACTTTTGCAGTAAACTACAAAGTTGTAGCTTACTGAGTCGTGGATCTACTATAAAATTTTCAAAATTTTTTGACGTACGATGAATATTTAACGAATATTTTAGTAACAGTGTGTCAAACAATCCGAAAAACTAAAAAAACTTCAACTTTTATGTATTAATCATTGAATTTGCATGTCAAACAATTAACAATTAACCAATAATCATATCATATATCAATCCATGTGTCACACCCCCAATATATCAGAGTATAATGGCAGCCGAGGGCGTGTGACTTCATGATTATCATACTTCTAAGCAATACAGAAC
>BQNB010122692.1:0-20238 GCA_026074375.1 Tanacetum coccineum
CCTGGTCTAGGAATGATAGAACACATTCCATAAATCTTTCTCTTCCTTTCTACTAGTCTCGATTCCAGTCTATATTCTATTCCGCGTATCTTGACAACTTAACTACTTCATCTGAAGTTCTTTAAGTATTTTTAATTAGCGAAATGCAAATTAAAATGTCACTCCATTTAAAAAATTTCATCAACAATCGATTCCAAAACATATATGCTGGTGGCGGTCCCCATAAACCAGGCGGCTCCCTGATTAAAACAAACGGCCCCCATATATATATGGGACCGCCGACAGCAGGCTTGTGATATCTTTCATTTCCTTTTCTAATCATAAAACGAACACCATGTCTCTCTCTTTTTCTTCTTCTTCTGTGAGTTGACGTCTACTTCACACCCAAACCGATACCCAATATCTCTCTATAGATCAATGGGTCATCCTCATATCCCAACACTCCTAAGCATCGTTGCTTATGTTTTCAAGAGTCAAGTTAATTTCATAATGAAATATGTCTCATTATCAAACACCCTTACAATCGATAGACTTACAATCCATCACTTCACAATAAATCCCCTCACATACAAACCTTGGTCCTCACATCTCGCATACATCTTATCTCAATTCATAGAAGATTCTTCTCACTTCTAAACGTTTCCTCTCTCTTCTAGTAGTCATTTCACTTCTAATAGTCTTTCTACTTCTAAAGTTTCTTTTCACTTCTAAACGTTCCTTTTCACTTCTAATAAGTCTCCTCATCTTTAACGTTTCTTCTCACTTCTAAACGTTTCTTCTCCCTTCTAATAATCTTGTTACTATTAGAATTCCTCATATATCCCTTGACAACTTAATTATTTCATCCGAAATATTTAAGTAATTTGCGAAATGCAAATGTCACTCCTTCGCAAAACTTTCCACTTTCTATAAAGTGAAGAACATAAAAAAGATATTCAATCTTCAAGTGTTATTGAGTCACCACATTGTTGAGTCTCTCATTATTCTTCCACCCTGAAAGAACTACCTCATTTCATATCCCACCTTTGTTCCTCAACATTGTCAACCAACAAAACACCAAACAAACCTTTGAATTCCTAATCGTCCACATTTGTCTCGATAAGATCACATGCACATCAATTGTTAGTGCAAATGATATATCAATCATTTCTGACAACCTCTTGTCAACACCTTCCTTCTTTAGTCTCGTTCATCCTTCCCCACTTTTTAGGTCTATGAAATCATTTTCATTCTCATCCAAGAACATATCGTTTCCTTCCTCGTCTTGTCTTTCTTTTTATCCTTTTAAAGTATATATTTTGGCATATCTCGCCAAGATATTAAGCGTCATTTGTCTACCTTTAAAAGGTTGTTAGGTTTATGAAAAGTGTCGATTATGTGGTTTTATTATATTTTGATATTAGACTTTATTTTGTTTAGTTTAATATAGCTTGTAATAAGGTTTATTATGCTTTAAGTAAGAAATAGCATAATAACCAAAGTCTAGGGACTAGTATTGACAAGTTAGGAAAATAAGGAAGGGAAGCCTCCCTCCCATTGCCTATAAATAGCCCTCTAATCTTTATTAGAGGGTGATGCTCTTGTAATTAACTCTCATTTTTCCCTCCTTAATAAGATTTGAATTTTTCCTTTACTTGCCCTCATTCTCTCTAATCTTACATGTTGATATGATTGATTCAAGATTCATGTGACCTATCAAGTGGTATCAATCGCCAATAGAGAAGTAGAGTGCTTGATTTGTGCGTGATTTTGTTCGACCGAGAATCAAGAAGTGATGGTTTCCGAATTCGGTTAGTGCTATTGAGGTTTCGAGATTGATTTTGGCTGTGATTTCGAGTTTTTGGACGTTATTGTGTTCTCGGAAGTGTTCTTTTCATTCTCGGAAGTGTGGATTTGATTTTCGGTTGAAGCTTTGCATTCTTGGTAGAGTGGTTTTGAGTTTCGGAAGACTTTTTCTTGTAAATTTAGCAATTTCAGTACGAAATATCAGTGTAATAGATATATTCGATCTTTTGGTTCTATCAAAAATCGTTTATTAGGAATTCGGTATTAAACTCGGTTTTATCGAGTTTGTTAAGTTCACAAATTCGGTTCCATCGAATTTGTGATATAGGGAATTTTACTAAGTATAAACTCGGTAATAAGCTTTACAAGTCATTTTACACTTTCATTTCACGGTTTTATCGTGTTTTGAAGTGTTAAATATCGGTTTTTCAAGATTTACTAAACTCGGCAATCAAATTCGGTTTCATCGAATTTGAGTTTTTAGAACACTTGGATTATCTAGTCATCATAAAATTCGGTTTCATCGAATTTGTGGTTATTAATAATTCATAACTGTTGGATTTTAACAATTTAGGCTTACCGAGTTTATAGTGAATAGTGTTACCGAATTTGAGTAGTTTGCAGTTTACCGAGTTTATTATTTGAAGATTTCCGAGTTTGATAGTGTACTGTTCGAGAAGGGTATTCGTTTTCAGATTACTTGTTGTCCGTGAACAGTGTTACCGAATTTGACTACTGTTACCGAGTTTGGATATTTTCTCACAAATCTCACTCATATTCGTCTAAAAAGATCCAATCTTTGAATCTTAAGACATGTCGACATCCAAAACATACCAACAATCCCTTGCTGATGCCGGTTCTGAGACTAGGCCACCCATGCTTGAAAGGGGTAGTTACATACCTTGGGCGAGTAGATTCAAACGATTTCTTAATCGCAAGAGGGAAAACCGGAAGTGGCTTCTCAAAGCACTAGAAGATGGCCCTTATGTGTTTAGGAACATCACACCTACAGGTTCAACAATACCAAGGTTGCAAGAAGTAGAGGATCTTCAAGGAGATGACTTATTGTACTATGATGCGGAAATGGAACTCATGAATATGATTCTTCTTTCTATTCCTAATGAGATTTACAATTCTGTGGATTCTTGTAAGACGGCCAAGGAAATGTGGGCTCGTGTTGAACGTTTGATGAGGGGAACTATACAAAACCAAGTTGACAGAGAAACGCGGTTTACAAATGAATTTGATCAATTTGTTGCTGAACCAGGAGAGTCACTAGTTTCAGTCTACAATCGTTTTGCTCAGTTAATGAATGATTTGGAACGAAACAACATGAAGTTTCCAACTGTTTCAGTTAACACAAAGTTTCTGAATAGTTTGCAACCGGAATGGTTGAAATATGTGACTCAAGTTCGTTTGGCTAAGCAATTGACAGTTGATTCGTTCGATGATCTTTTTGATTATCTTTCGCAATTTGAGAAATTGGTTAATGCTTCAAGGGCAAAGAAGTTAGAAAAGTCTCATGATCCTTTGGCTCTAGTAGCACACACGGGTTCATCTTCCAGAAACACCTCTTCTTATTATGTGACACATCCTTCATCTGTAGTTGATTATGATGAAGAGTATGAGCAGGATGATGTTCACAACCATTCTGAAGATCCCCTAGCATCTGCTATGTTGTTACTTGCCAAAGCCATTACTCAAAATTTCTCTAATCCAACAAACAATCGTCTTCGTGCTTCGTCTAATACCAGAAATCAAGCAGTCGTTCAAGGTGACAGGGTGAATATTCAAAGCAGAAATTCTGGTAATGTTGGAAGAAATAATAGACGAGCTTATGTTCAAGAGGAAGTTTTTAAGGGAAATGAATGCTTCGAATGAGACTGGAAATGTTCAAAGGGCTCTTCGAACTCCGACTTTAGGCAATACGTCAACTGTTCAATGCTACAACTGCAGAAATGTTTGGGAACTTGTTCCACGACTAGAAGGAAAGAACATTATTGCTCTCAAATGGCTTTGGAAGAATAAGTGTGATGCTAAAAATATTGTGGTTCAAAATAAATCTCGTCTTGTGGCTAAAGGATATAAGCAGGAAGAAGGCATTGATTTTGATGAGTCATTTTCTCATACTAACGTCAAACTTGATTGGTGATTTGGATACAAAAGATATAGTCCGAAATACCTCATCTGGTGGCGGTCCCACAAAATTCAGGCGGCCCCCCTGAATATACTTGGCGGCCCCCTATATAAATAGGACCGCCGAAAGTAAGATGTTTGTAATTATTTGATCTTAAAAGATTTAAAAGGAAATGTATTCACCCCCCTACCTCTACGTGTTCCACAAAGTCTGAGGTGAAGCCAGGTTGTGAATTGTGACGTGAAGTGGTTGTGTTATGTTGTGATAGATTGTTTCTAGCTAGAGTAGAACTTGACATTTTCGCTTAGTGTCGGAAAATTGTGTAAGGCTAAGTTGTGTATAGTTTTCTCCGCCTAAAGGGAGCTTGTTGAGTAGTGAAGTAACTCTCGAGTTGGGTACTCGGGGAGTGGAGTAGGGCGAAGAGGTACTTCGTGACCGAACCATTTGTTTTGAAAATTAGAGAGACGTGGCTCTGATACCAATTGTGGAAATCGTAGAGGGGGGTGAATACGTTTCCATTTAAAAAAATTAAAATGTTACGTATCAAATTGCCGATCAAGTTAGACGCAATGTGAAAAGCGTGTATACAACATTTATATTCACTATAGCATAATCATAATATTAACTATATTCATAGCACAATATCAACCAAAACAATATAACCAACCCATTCACACACATATAGATATGAATGGCAAGTATAAATGTAAAGTGAAAGCGTAAATAAAAATGATAAAGCGAAAGGTAAAGGAAATGTAAACCGGAACGCGGTGATTTATAGTGGTTCGGATTCACGAAGTACCTCTTCGCCCTAACTCCACTCTCCACTCCCCGAGCACCCAACTCGAGAGTTACTTCACTACACAACAAGCTCCTTAGGCGAGAAAAACTATATCACACCTTAGCTTAACACCAATTCCGCCACTAATGAAATGTCAAGCTTTCTAATCCTAGCTAGATACCAATCTATCACAACAATAACACACCACTTTCAACGACAATTCACAACCTGGCTTTCACCACACGACTTTGTGGAAACCGTAGAGGAGAGGGGTGAATACATTTTCCTTTAAAATCTTTAAGATCAATATTATACAACACCTTCTATCGGCGTCCCTATAATAGTATGGGGGCCGCCAAGTATATCAGGGGGGCGCCTGATTTATGGGACCGCCACCAGAAGAGGTTTTCGGACTATATCTTTTGTATCAAATCACCAATCAAGTTTGACGTAGTATGAGAAGTGTCGATAATGGATTTATAGTAACTAGCACATATTCTATCAATATATCCACAATTTGTTTTGAAAATTAGCTAGGATTAGAACTTGACATTTCGCTTAGTGTTTTGTTGCTTAACTTGTATTAGTTTTGTTGTTAAATACACTAATTATACTAGCTCGAAGTAAAAAAAAATGATGCTAAAAATAAGTGCTATATATTCGGTATCATGGTTCAGAAGTTGTAACAACCTTTCTGCAAAATTAGTAACAATTTATACTAAAAAAGGCCAATCTGAGAATCAATGGGGGGGCCGGCCTCCTTAAATGTATGGCCGGCCCCCTCTTAATTCCTGGCTTGGCCCCCTTATATTTAAGGGGACCACCTGCTGATTTGGTAGTTTTTTCAGAAACTTGAAAATTCATATAAAAATAACCGTAATTCCGTAAAGTCCGTGTCACATGCCATTTTGAAGATAATTAGTCTACTTTCATATAAAAATACTTCAAGTATTTATTCAAACTAAATATAGTCAGAAAGGAAAATTACTACTCTATTATCAAAACTTGAGTTTACGGTTAACGTAAAACTTTATTTTATCTTTCCCTTTCGAGTCAGATACATTTTCTGAGTTAGGTATATCTTTGAAAATGGTAAATTAACTTTTCAGAAAATATTAGAAATTGGTTAATTAGTTTGAAAAGGGGAGGAACTAATAATTCGTTTTTCAAACAAAACCGAGCTAATATGCAATTATTGTATCTAATACACAAAACGACGACCAATACATCTTAATGTGTTTATGCAAAAGTGATATATGTGCACTTCTTTGTGTCTTAAGTTTGTTAGTATAAATTATTAAATGATCGTTTGCTATTCGTAATTGATTTTATATTTGAATATCTAGAGCACATGTGTCATGTACACTATCGCTTGTAGCTAGTTTTTTTGGATATGCCTCACTAGAACTTTGCTAGATTTTCCTGCATTAAGATTGCGAATTTGTTCTTGGGCATTGGCATATATTAAAAGATCACATTGTTTGGCAAATGTTACAATCAACATTCTTGTAAACCTTATTAAAACATAATAACTCACTTAGTCATCATTTTAAAATGTTTCTCACACTTACGACTAGTCATAGGATTAATGGAACACAACTATTAAAATATTTATTATTTTCTTTTAAATGAGATGTTTTGTGGGGTCAAAAAGATCTCTCGATTAAATATCGATTCATTATTCAAATTATGATTGTATAATTATCAAATCTAATTGACAAGTTTTTGAGTATGACATGAAATTGATTCATTATTCTTTTTAGTTATAAAACTATATCAAAAATATATATATATAATATATATTAATAAACTATATATATAATATAAATAAACAAAAGATATTATCTTGGATCTACATACTCAATCACACTTGATTGATATGAAAATGATTACATCCTTTTCTAGATGAAAAGAATATGCATCGGATCATAACTCACACTTGTGTTGATGATGCCATATTGAGTCTACTTGTCCAATGGTTGTGTTCCAAATATTAGACTAATGTGTTATAATACATGCATAAAATTCACAATGAAGTAGGATTGCCGACTTGGATGTTTCGCCCTAATATCAAGCAATTTACATTGCAATGCCAATTGGTAAATGTGTCCATTTCCGAAAAACGCAAAACACGAGCAAACAAACAATATATGTAAATAATTGCTCATGACAATAAAAAAGCACTACTCAAAGCTAAAATTTACTTTTAAAATAAAATTCTCAAATAAGATAAAATTTTGTTTTAATTCACCTAGGGATAACATGATGTTTGGGAAACATTAGTTTAATAGATTTTATGACTTATCGTATTAAACAATTGATAAAGGCTAATATATACATAGAATCATTTTATTTTCTTTGAAGCATAAATGGTTGTGTACAAGAAAATACACTCCATAAAAATTTGAAAAATATAAGTTTATTAAAGTGAAAATAACCTGTCAAAATATGTGTCAATGCATAAACAATTAAAAATACATTTATTTCAAAAACAATTTAATTATGATATACAACATTGATAAGAAAATAATAATTTTTAGAAAAGCATATTCGGTTTAAAAAATAAAATAATGATTTTTTTTCAAGTATATATCATACATAGAATCACAAACTCAATTAAGGGATAAATAATATATTGAGAGATCATTTCACATGAATCACGAAATGAAATTTCTTTAAAAAACAACTCTCAATATAACATATATTTCATATGTCACAAATAATCTCATCTCTTGGCTTTTTGAAAAAACAAACCTATAGATCTATGAACAAAATAAACCAAATTGCTTACGCTTGATCTTAAAACTCCACACATCACTTGATTAGAATATGCGAACCGAATTAAAAAGTATGTAGTTGATCATTTTAAGCCCTCTATGAAAGATAATTACAAATTTTATCTTTGCTACACTTTATTAGGCAAATATAAGAATTATATTTTATCTAACATGAGAATGACTACTGGAGAACCTATTGCACTAGAAATTCAATTTGACATAACGGTTGAATTGCTTCCAGGAGTGAAGTTATGTTCGGTGTATAACCCTAAAAATGCTCTTGTTTAGAGCCAGAATTGAGCACCACTATTATAGTCTCATACTCCATTCTCTAATTTGTAGTTAAATGCTCTTCCTAAACATGCCTAATGATAGTCTAACATCGATAGACTTTGTATAATTGTTTAGGATACACACTAAGCACGTAGAAAATTAGGCTTCTCCTTAGACAATCTAGACATAATGGCACTCACATATGTGCTCTAATGTTTCAAGATGATTACTTGTATCATGCATGTAATGCAATTAATGTCTTCATGATCTTGAATGCTCAACGTTTATTTGCTTAGATATAAATGCATGTCACTATAAAGGCCATTTGTCTTTTTCTAGCATTAGATAAATAAATTTTTTGTTTATCTAAACAAACAAGCTCCTAAATGCTAAAAGCTAAACATGTTTTAACATGACGATTACATTTAAAATTTACATGTTTTGTGATGCGTCATTATTTACCATTACTTACGTTGTTAATTGAACGCCTACACATAAAGTATGACAATTGACGTTTAATCCGATAGAAGTCTTACACATTAATCTCGTTGATTATTGTGTTGATGCATGCTTAATAAAACGTACAGCTTATAATCAATATGTCCTATACTCTGAGGTATATATATTCTCCACATTAAATATTATTTCTTCGCGTCCGTGTCACAAATCTAAAAAGTCAAAAGAGTCATAAATGGTCTTATATCTCCTAGAGTCTTTACCCACACATTCCCTTAATCATCATCTCGCCTTCTTCTAAATAATCCACTCTTTTTCTTCAAGGAAAAGTTAAATACATATCTAACACTCCTCCAAGTAGGTTTGGCAACTAAATATTTCATCGAAATATTCAAGTAATCTGTAACTTGCAATCACAAAGGTTAAAGGTCATATCCGAAAGTTCATATTCAAGCCTTTTAAACAACATATGTTAAAAATGCTCTCCCTAAGGCAAAATCTTACAATCAACCTTCGCGAATAAAGTCTTACGAGTTTTTTCTCCATAAGTGATTTGTAAGCCTCATTAATATATCACACCTAAGACTAAGTTCTTCCACTCCGTTAGTTCCTCCATCCCCTTAGGAATGTCATGATGGTTTATCGTCATGCTCACCTCATACACAATAAGGATCGAACATTATTCATCGATCTTAGGATAGAAAACTCATCAAAATTCGTCGTCATTTCCTTTGCGAAAATGTCCAAAAGGAAATATCTTCATCGAAAAAAAATTAGAAGACAACATCGACGTCATCCTCACCAAACCACTCAAGTACTAAACCTTTTAAGTCTAGGTCTAGGAATAATAAACAAAATCTCATAAACTTGTCACTACTCATTTTAATAGTCTTATTACTAATTAAATATATCCGATAAATCTCGACAACTTTTTTAAACATTTCATCCGAAATGTTTATAGCATTTTTAATTCGCGAATGCATAAATTAAAATTCACTCATTGTTCATAGGCTAAGTCCGTTTCGCAAAACCTTAACAATCCTCTATTATTATATAGATGGTTAATATCTTCCATCCACATTTACGCTACCACCTTTAAGACAATCACATACCTCGTCGTGTGATTGTTCTATGAACATTCACAATACTAGAGAAGAGCTACATAACTTCGTGGATAAAGTTTATCTTATGATAACCGTCATCCCGTCATTACGATTGTCAAGCTCATCGCTTCTGGTCTTATTTTTCTTCATTAATTCTTTTTAATTATCTACAATTTATGTCCGGATGAGCACGAATTAAAAGGGAAGGGAAAACACACATATTCACATTTATCCTTTAACCAAATACTCTCAAGAACTCACATATGTGATTCTTATTCACTAGAAACCAACAATGTAAAACCAAGTCATCCTTACCACTACCAATCTCGAGTCATCCACCTAGTCATCTTCACAAGAAGATTCACCATGTTACACATATCCCACAAGTGAATTTCGCAATGAAATGCGTCTTATCTTCATTTCTCGACACTCATAAGCATGTGTGCCTATGTTGTCGAAAGTTAAGTGAATTTCATAATGAAATGCGTCTCATCCTCATATCCTGACACTCATAAGCATGTGTGCCTATGTTGTCAAAAGCAAGTGAATTTCGTAATGAAATGCATCTCATCCTCATATCCCGACACTCATAAGCATGTGTGCCTATGTTGTCAAAAGTCAAGTGAATTTTGTAATGAAATGCGTCTCATCCAATCATTTCTACTTTTTAGCAAGTGAAGAACACAAAGAAGATATTCAATCTTCAAGTGTTGTTGAGTCATCACAATGTCATGTCTTTCATTTTTCATCCAATCATTTCTACTTTTTAGCAAAGTGAAGAACACAAAGAAGACATTCAATCTTCAAGGTTTTAAGGTCATCACCAATGTTCAAGTCTTCACTTCTGTTTCCACCATTTTCATATTTTCATCTTTGTCCGTCAACATTTAAACAACCAACATAACACCCAACAAACCTAATTGTCCAACACCTTCTATTCCATTCACGCCTCATACCTTCTTCCGTTTATGATTCCCTCCTCAAATCATCCTTATCAACAAACATTTAGTTCGACCTAAAAATTTTTCTTATGATAATCTTTATCCTTAAACACTCCATACATGAAAAGGCTGTACAAATGCATAACAAGAAACCTTGAGATTTAGGATCTCCAATACAACCCTTAGTCTATTCAAATTCATATCATCATCTTGGTTAGTGATAACGGTACCAAAAGGAATATGTCGATCCAAAATACGTTGATACTCCTTATCCAAATGACAACTTGAAAGATGTTATTCTCATAATAATAGTGTGTCAAGTCTTAGTCCTTAAGCATGTGTCGATCGAACCTTATCATTGGTTCCTAAACATTCTTAGGTCTTAAGTATACGTCATGATTCCTTTTATCATGGATTTAGGTTGTTGTTATTAAAACAACAATTGCATGTGTCTAGGTTTTAAATTTTTCTTTAAAATGTCATAGTTTTAGAGAACATATATCTAAGACATGCATATCTTGTTTTCCCCGTTAGTGCATTGATAATATACGCTTACATCGTTTAATATATAATATGTGCACACTGCTAATTTTTTCTTTTGTAGCACACTTTCGTAGCTTGATTCCTTAGTGCCCCAAACAAGGGGGAGCATACACCGAGGGGGAGTTGCAACCGTTATGAAATCTACATATTTCTTGATATGTGTATTCCAACCCTTTAATATCGCTCCTATATATATATATATATATATAATATATATATATATATATATATATATATAGTATATATATATATTATGTCGCACGAAACTACCCTTGATGTAGGATAGGATTTGCAAACAAATTTGATCCATGGATCCAGCAGAGACCTATTATACATGGAATTCAACAGGTCAGAGAGTGCAATGAGCTAAGGGTTTCAACGAGTGTCAATGTAGATATCTTAAGGATGAATAAGACTGGGTTGATAGTAGCAAGACTACACTAGGATGATGCAAGCTCCGCCTCTTGTTCATAAGTTTTGAAGTGTGTATAAGTCTCGCCTAAGAGTCTTACTTACCTTTATTGGCTCGACAAAAGGATGATAAGAAGTGTAAACAAGTAATTATACTTTTTTACTATGAGTTATGAGTTTAACCATATTTTGTCATCATTCAAAAAAGGGAGATTGTTGGTATATAATATTACGATATCAACTATACATTCTATTTATGTTTTGGTGATGATGACAAAACAGTAATTTATAAAACATAACGTAAAGTGCTTAAGTTACTCGTAATCATAAATCATCAATGCATTCATACGACAACATATGTCGATGTCTCAAGTCTGCATCAACGAAGTTTGCATCCGACGTAAATCACTTAAGGTATGAATAAATAAATGCTTACTTTATTTGATGATTAAAGGATTTTATTTACCCTCACATTTTTTATAAAAATGTCAACATTTTATAACTTTTAGGGAAAACATTTTAGAATTAAAAGAATGTTTTTTATCAAATAAATTTTTTGAATTCAAATTTTTACGCCAAAAACGGCTAGAATGTTCAAGAAAATCACCTCCCCAGAAAAGACAAAAAAGGAGCGTCAGGTATGGGCGCCCCCTTAATTATAACGTGCGGCCCCCGTTAGATTTTAAAGGGACCAACACCCTAATAAGTGGGACTGGCCACGTGTCTTTTTGTTACAAACTTGCCTATAAATACTAGGACTATTCCCCCCCCCTCCCCCCCCCCCCCCCCCCCCCCCCCCCCCCCCCCCCCCCCCCCCCCCCCCCCCCCCCCCCCCCCCCCACCCCCCCCCACCCCCCACCCCCCCCCCCCCCCCCCCCCCACCCCCCCCCCCCCCCCCCCCCCCCCCCACCCCCCCCCCCCCCCCCCCCCCCACCCCCCCCCCCCCCCCCCCCCCCCCCCCCCCCCCCCCCCACCCCCCCCCCACCCACCCCCCCCCCCCCCCCCCCCCCCCCCCCCCCCCCCCCCCCCCCCCCCACCCCCCCCCCCCCCCCCCCCCCCCCCCCCCCCCCCCCACCCCCCCCCCACCCCCCAACCCCTCCCCCCCCCCCCCCCCCCCCCCCCCCCCCCCCCCCCCCGCCCCCCCCCCCCCCCCCCCCCCCCCCCCCCCCCCCCCCCCACCCCCCCCCCCCCCAACCACCCCCCCCCCCCCCCCCCCCCCCACCACCCCCCCCCCCCCCTCCCCCCCCCCCCCACCCCCTCCCCCCCCCCCCCCCCCCCCCCCCCCCCCCCCCCTCCCCCCCCCCCCCCAACCCCCCCCCCCTCCCCCCACCCCGCCCACCCCCCCCCCCACCCCCCCCCCCCCCCCCCGCCCCCCCCCCCCCCCACTACCCCCCCCCCCCCCCCCACCCCCCCCCCCCCCCCCCCCCCCCCCCCTCCCCCACCCCCCCCCCCCCCCCCCCCCCCCCCCCCACCCCCCCCCCCCCCCCCCACCACCCCCCCCACCCCCCCCCCACCCCCACCCCCCCCCCCCCCCCCCCCCCCCCCCCCCCCCCCCCCCCCCCCCTCCCCCCCCCCCCCCCCCCCCCCCCCCCCCCCCCCCCCCCCCCCCCCCCCCCCCCCCCCCCCCCCCCCCCCCCCACCCCCCCCCTCCCCCCCACCCCCCCCCCCCCCCCCCCCCCCCCCCCCCCCCCCCCCACCCCCCCCCCCCCACCCACCCCCACCCCTCCCCCCCCACCCCCCCCCCCCCCCCCCCGCCCCCCCCCCCCCCCCCCCCCCCCCCCACCACCCCCCCCCTCCCACCCCCCCACCCCCCCCCCCCCCCTCCCCCACCCCCCCCCCCCCCCCCCCCCCCCCCCCACCCCCCCCCCCCCCCCCCCCCCCCCCCCCCCCCCCCCCCCCCCCCCCCCCCCCCCCCACATGATTTTTTACCTTTTGCACACAAAAAAAACTTTCTATTTCTAAATCCCGTTTATACTCGTCTTTCATTCTTTGATCTCTTAAACATTTGTTTCCAAGTGATTCAAACTTATTCCTTCTAGTGCAAGAAGAACTTTCGTTATCATTAAGATACGAAGTTATGTAGGATAGGTAGTGCATTTGTGACATGTATTACATTCCACAAATGAATAATGATGCGATTCCAGAGTATGTCCAAAACTTGTTTAATAGTTAGATTCAGGTGATCATGGTGTGTATAGTTGTTTAGATCTGTGGTGGATCTTAGTAATTATTGTTTGATTGGTGTGATCAAGGTAGTGTCTATTGAAGTGAAGTTAAGTTGTGAAAGGAAAAGTACTAAAAAGGTTGTGAAGGGTAGAGAAGTTGTGAAGTGAAGAATAGTCATGTAGTGAAGAAGAAGTCGTATGGTGAAGCCAAGTTGTGAATTGTCGTGAAGTGGTGTGTTTTGTTGTGATAGATTGGTTCTAGCTAGGATTAGAACTCGACATTTCGCTTAGTGTTAGAAATTGGTGTAAGCTAAGTTGTGTATAGTTTAATTCGCCTAAAGGGAGCTTGTTGAGTAGTGAAGTAACTCTCGAGTTGGGTACTCGGGGAGTGGAGTAGGGCGAAGAGGTGCTTCGTGACCGAACCACTATAAATCATCGCGTCCGGTTTGCATTTCCTTACCCTTTCGCTTTACATTTTTATTTACGCTATCGCTTTACATTTATACTTGCATCATATCTATATTTGTGTGAATGGTTGCTTATATTGTTTGGATGATAATTGTGCCATAGATATAGTTAAATCATGATTATAGCTATAGTGAATATAAATGTGTAATACACACATTTCATGCATTAATGTCTAATACGTTGATCGGCAATTTGATACGAAACATTTTAAAAATTTTAAATGGAAACGTATTCACCCCCCCCCCTTACGATTTCCACACAAACATCCCTTAGGACCTGAACTAATCTATCTTTAAGTATAAACCCACTTATACCACTTATTGCCCAATTTATAAAATCCGTTATACTCGTTAAACCGTTTAAAGCAATTCGACACTATACAATTCTGCACTTACGCCGACTTAATGGACTTGTATCTCAAATTCGTAATAGTTATAAACGAACGGTTTTTACCTCAATCAAGCTTAATGAACCTAGTTCACTGATGTTACAATAAAAATAACCCAAAATGTCCAGGTCCTAAGTGAAATGACCAATTTACCCCTAAGTATAAAATCTGGGTTTTGGAAACAAATTCCCGCTTTACCATTTTGATCATATCTCACAATCCGTAACTAGTTAGAACCCCATTCAAAAGCTCAAGTTTAATTCTATCAATTATCTACAACTTTTAGTTTTAGAAAAACAGTACCTAGGTTTAAAATTTTTATGATATATTTGTTTGAAAATCTGGGCATAATTTCTAGTTAGTTTCGCCATTTTGGTTGTAACTCATTCATCCGGAATTGTTACAGTTCAATCCAAAGAACCACATGGTCCTCATATGTGTAACCCTTCACCCCATGAAAAAACTCAGTAGCCGTCCCAGAAAGTTAATAAAAGTTCATTATAAGCCTAACTATCTGTATTATAAATTCTGGGTACACACTAAGTTTGTTTCCACGATTTTGGTCGTATCTCGACCATCCAGAAGAGTTGGCGTTCCATCCAACTCGCCACTAGGACCTGAGATATTAACCTATTCATTCATGTAAATAACCAGTAGGCTTTAAGCCAAAATTTCCCCATTAAAACACAAACTATCTGCAGGTCACCCATTTGGACTAGTTTCACTAATTTGGGCGTAACTTGGTCATCCGGATGAGTTACCGCTCCATCCAAAGACACATACACCTTGTATGTTAGCTATACCAACCAAGTCATAAAAATCATAGATTAGAGCCAACAACTTATTCGACATCACACCATCAACCTGCTATCCCAATTTATATATCCTAACAACTTTTAATCAAACAACTAAACTAGTGTTCCTAATATCCTAACATCATTCTAATGCCATACCAATCATCACAAATCATTCATGAACATCAAAAATCATCAATCTCAAAAAACCCATCACAAAAATTAAAAGAAAATGAGATCCAAATGCATGCAATTAAAATCAAAGAAAAGATGGGTTTCTTACAAAAGGATGACGAATGATCAAGAACAACAACCAATATAGATAAAACTATGATATGAAAACCAACAACATATTCGAGATTTAAATAGGCAAACCTAGAAACTCAGAAGACATACATGTATAAAGTAACTGATAACCATCGCAATCATTATTGCCTGCACAAAGAGTTAAAGCAGGGATTTAAACCTACTAATGACAATTAACTTAAACTCTAGGTATTCTCTAACTCTTTTGGCTTTTGTAACCACATATGCTTTAACTTACTAAACAATTAAGAGTCAATGTGGCAATGAAATATAATATAACCAGTATACACCAGAACTCTTACCTCATGAACCCAAATGAACACCCGAATTACTGCACTACATTATTTGTCCAACATATCACAGCTGACCCATTACCAAATTCCTACATCCATATGAACATAAACCTACCAACAACAAAAGCAACTCAAATTGACCCATTTCCAAAACCGCACATCCATATCCGACTTCATGTTAACAAAAATCGAGAAAACAAATCCATTTCCTAACAATCAAGACTAACATAGGCTCCTAACTATTTTCATTTACCACAATTAGTACTCACAAAACACCAAACATACAAACAGACATTGCTAGCATCGTTCTGAAAATCACAGATGACGCCGACACACAGAACTCAACATATCACCCATAAGATGTGCACATACTATGTTGCACGACTCCTAGATCAAGCTATCAACAACACGAAACACAAGCTTCGCCACTACTAACGGATAAAAAAGCAGGACACTGTGACTAAACGAAGCAAATAAATAATTCCCCAAACTGACCAACACAACCGGTTATAAGATTCTAACCCATCTAACATTGACAAAGCTCTAATTATTAACTGTAACTATAACTTGATAACAACTACAACTTAATAACAACTGCACCTTTATAAATTTAACACACAAGAATTTATCAAATGCATGAACACTACTTGAACACAAACTAACCATCCGACATTAGCCACTCAACCCTTGAACAAATATCTTTCAAGGGACAATCACACCATTAAATTACAACCAATCATAACACAAACAGAGAAACCATAAGCATAATACATAAAAAAAGAAAAATACCACACAATCATTTACATTAAAACCATAATATTTATATTCATTCACAACCAAAAGATCCATACAATTCCCATCCATCAGATGAGCTTAAACCATAAACTACAACTTTAAAACATTAAACAAACTTAAACCATGAAAACCTGAACCAAAAACCCTTCCCTAAACATCATCACTAGCAGCCTTCATAGTCTTCACATGTTCTTTTTTCATGGAAATCTTCTCCTCCGCCTCAGCAATAGCATCATTCAAGCCCATTAACTTAGTGTTTTCATCCTGAATACCATCCCTGAGGTACATCAAAGTATCAAAAACTTCATCATGATCTCCTGTAGCTTTTAACTTAGCAATCAAAGCAATCAACTAAGCAATGGAACTCCTGGCAGTTTGGGCTTCATCACGCATGAGGTTAAGGAAGCGACGGGTTTCAGCAATCTGTTAGAGAAAGAAAAACTTCATGGATTTCGCCACAAAGGTCTAGCCACTAAAATCAAGAAGATCATCAATGACACGCCTTGCCAATAGGTTTGAGAATCCAGGGGCTGCCATTGAGAAACAGATTTCGAGAAATACTGAAAACCCTAATTGGAAGTGTAGAAGACTTATAATAAAGGAAATAGTGAAGTAAGAATAGTAAGTAAGAGTATATAAAGGATATTTTATGGCTGAGAACCACCCACCTTACCATCATTGCGTGGGAATAAGAAACGCCGTAATAGGTCAATGCTCTGAACACCATCATATCATATGAACAGACGATACAATAACTACTGATTCCCTAAATAGCATAAACTAAACCCTCTTCTTAATTTCTAAAATACCCAAACTAAACCCTCACACTTTACAAAACCCACAAACAAAACCCATTACAATTATTTTGTAACCATACACCATTCTAAACTACAAAATAACAACCATACACTACACATGATTAACAAAAACATTTTACAAAATAACAACCCCGATGATCAAGAAAGACAACTTTCATATCAAACCAATCTTTCCAACTACCCCGTACGCAAAATAATCAGGCAAAAAGAAAAGTATAATCTTCATACCGGAAAAACTTCATAATCTATTAACGAAATAACACAAATAGAAACAGCTAAAAGGATTTACAAGATTCAATTGGTAAGCAAACCGCTTTTTCCGCCAGATGCTCAAAAAGCCAAAACTAATAAGACATTCAACCAATGACTAACAATTGAAACAATAAGAATTATAACAAAGATGTAACAATCAAATTTTACCCACATAACAAGCCCGGTGCAACGCACGGGTGTGGCCAAGCCTCGTGTTTTATTAAAGTTAAGTATATAGGAGTATAATAAAGTAATCTAGATTAAATTTTTAACTATTGTCGTGCCGATACGCATTATGTGTCGTTTTTTGCTGTGCTCGGGAATATTTCTTGGTAACTAACCAATGCAATCGTAAATGTTTAAAAAGTGATAATTTGAAATAAAAATGATTTATCATTGCAAAAAATTGTTGGTTGACAACCGGTTACACCATAACTGTTTTACGTACAGTAAAAGTCAACATAAGTCAAAGTATGAGTTGTGCTATAGGAATTCAATGAGATAGTAATATGAAAATATAAAGTCATAGTATTTTAGGATACTATAACCTTGGAAAATCATTGGTTATCACAATTGTGATTAAGTTGTTATTGAAACTGGTAAATGTATGAGAACTTTGTAAACTTGGTAAATATTAGTAGACCAGCTGACAATTCTCTAAGTTGTGGAAAAAATACCTAGTTAATTCTAATAAATATGAAAATAACAAGTTCTTAAAGTCCAAGATTAAAATAGTGAGTTACTTGAACCAATTTAACAATTAGCAGGTTCTGATAAACAACTAAGACATCGAGTTCTCAAACTTCAATTTAAAATTTGTGAGTTTACAACTAGAAAATAATAAGTTCCTAAAAACAAAATTAAATTGCAAATTGTGATAAATAGCGAGTTGGTCCAAATTGGTAACTGGCGAGTTGGTCCGTGAGTTGGTCACTAGCGAGTTGATAGAACCGAGTTGAGATTAGCGAGTTAGTTACTGTTAAATATGTAAAGAAGGTTGTATAGTTTTATTACTTACAACAATATAAGTACGATGGGAGTATGAATTATACGTTAATGAAAAAATTATATAACTTTAAGTGTAAGTTCTTTGGTACAAATGTGACTAGCATGAAGAGGTTTCAGTGAGCATTTTCATTTGAATAGAGTTATGCACCGGTTTGATATTTTTAGGCTATGAATTTATCCACTTCTATAGTAATGGGTGACAACATTTAGTATAAATAGAGGGTTACTCTCCTTCATTTATTATCCCAAAATATACAACCAATCTTGATTCAACTACTTACTAATTCATACTCCATTTGCTCATATCATATTTTGTTTGTGTATTGTTTTCTGCTATCAACGTTGTTTTGTGTTGATTCGGTTGCTGCTGGAAAATACACCAGCTGGCTGCATCAAATCCTGGGCTTGTACGTTGTGGACTCGCAACAATTAAATTAGTTTGCATTTAGCTTTAAGGACAGAAAATTATCTCGTGCAATTTATGTCCTTTTGTTGTTTTGTTGCTGGTTCCGTATTGTAGTTTGAAATGCTTTTGGTTGCTGCTCGATCGAGTTAAAGTGCGTGATTATATAGGATGTTAGTTCGCCATTGTTAGTGTATCTTTATTGTTGTTTCATTATTCAATATATATCAACAATCTTAAAGCTTCATATCGAACATTGATAAAATCAAATATTTAATACTTTTTTGTGGCAAAATACCCCCTATACTACCTGCAAATGTTTCACTAACACTCGAAAACAAGATATTTTTCTATCATTTTATAGTTTTCAGGTGAAATGCAGGAAAGTGACAAGAAACAAGGGAAAAAAGACTCAAAGTGTAAATATTTGAAGAATGTTACGGCGCAACACCAAATATGGTTACGCCGTAACATATATTAAGCAAGTACAAAGATCAAGGACAACCTTACGGCGTAACACCATATCTAGTTACGCCGTAAACATGAATTTGGAAGGAAATCTTACCATAGATAGAGTTGCGGCGTAACAACCTACATGGTTACGCCGAACCATGAAGATCCACAAATATGGAATGAAGATCACGTACATATGGAAATTATTTAAAGGTTACGGCGTAACACCATATCTGGTTATGCCGTAACAACTGTTTAAATATGGAATGCCGTGTAAGAAGGTTACGGCGTAACACATTAATAAGTTACGCCGTAACAAGTTCGGTACCTATAAATAGAGGCCTCATTAAAGCTATTCCGATATCACTTCCTCCACAGCCAATTGGAGAGGCGACAAAGGCTTCCAACCTTCAAAGAATTCCACCTAGAGTCCAAGGGAGATCACACTTTACTTACTTTTTGTATTTAATCGTTCAAATACGAATACTGTAAGAATTATGAGTTTTCAATCTATGATTTTTTCTATTTCTTGATGTGTTTCCGTTACCATGAGCGGCTAAGCACTTAAAGTGCTGGCCTAGTTATGTAGTTACTTCTGTTATGATTGTTTCCTGATTAGATTATCTAGTCAATATGGGATCCAATGGGTACTAGGGAGTATCATTAACTCCTTACCTGGTGTAGGAACTAACTGGTCATCGCACTTATCACTTACTATACTTAAAAAGCACAGGAACTCTTTCAAAGAGGGTTAATAATCTTTATAGATTATTAGATATGTTTTGGGAATAGTTGGGGTTAATCACTGCAACCTGGATAACCTACCTCCCAGATGATTTGGGACTGATTCGGAACCGCATGGAGTATAGGATAGACTAAATATGCGCA
>BQNB010122693.1:0-18851 GCA_026074375.1 Tanacetum coccineum
AGACTGGTTGAACTTAATGATGCAAGTTGGTTATGATCCTGCATTGGCAAGGGAGTTGTTGGGGGCTGATGTAAACCAGGAGAACTTCATCGAGCGCATGAATGCTGTTAAGGAAAGGAAGAAGCGAGCCTTGGCAGATTTACTGTATCAATCACTCAAGGGTAAGCCATTGAAGAAATCTGAGGTCACACAGATGATGCGCAACTTGGTTAAGAATCAATGGTGTGCAGCTCATAATGGTACCATCACGATGAAAGACGTCAAGGCTATGCATCAACAACAGTTGATTGAAGAGTACGAGTATATTTGTAGACGCCTTGAAAAGGATCGCTTGTTGAGTGCTCAGTACAACCTATTTCGACCCAAGCCTGCCATTACTGAGCCTCCTTCTAAGAGACAAAGGGTTGCACGTGTTTCTTCACAGCCAGCTAGTGTTCCTGCTGCTACAACTCATACTGCTGATGATCCTGATTCTGCTGGTGGTGGTAGCTCTAATCCTGCTGCCTCAGCTACTCCAATGACTGGCTCTGCTGCTTCCAATCCTGCTGGTGGTACATTTGATGCTACAGATTCTGCTGATAGTTCTTCACCGTCCAATGTTCTGTTTGAATCCACATCAGGGGGTATTCTTGATTTTTTTCTTGACAGTGATGAGGAAGAAAGGATTGGTATGTCACGAGTTGTTGCTGACCCTGACTCGGATGACGAAGTGTTTGCTGAGATTATCTTTCGGGGTAAGTCTATTTCTGGTGATGGGGTTGTGTTTGTGGACAAGCTTCCTGATGATGAGATTGTTGACCCACGGGTAAAGGTTGAAACCATTACTGAATCTGCCGCTTCTCCTCCTCGGTCTCGTCGTAAACATCTTGGGGTGCGAAGTGATGACTTCCTATGGGATAAACCTGTTGAGGACTTTTTCAGCTCTGAGAGTGAGAGTGATGATGACATGGCAAATTATATTCCCCCTCTTCCGTATGGTGGATTTAAAGATTGGGAGATTGTGAGTTGTCCGCTTCGTAATATTTCTTATCATGTTTACCATCAGGAAAACAGGCGGCAAAAGTGCTTCACCTACTTGAAAGAGTTGCTACCTCATGTCTATCGTGAGGATCTCCTTCTTTTGCGTCGACGGATGAATAGGTACTTTCGGCTAAACCCAGATGTAGATGTTGGATTAGATCTCTGGAGGGATGTAAATCTGTTGTGTCAGTCACTTCATTCTGATGACGTGGAAGACTTTTGGCGCACCCAAGATGAATGGATTGTGAGTAGCTGGAAGCTGTATCCTAAGAGCTCTGTTCATGTCCTGGATTTGACAAATGGGAAGACTGTGTATATGTTTGTGGACAGGGTCTATCCTATCCGGGCAACACTGCTGGAACGTATGTTACGTCACAAGCTCACCGTTCCACCCTCATATTGTCGGGATGTTTTTGTTGCTGGGAATGTTATTCAGACGGTCCAGACGGGCTTACGGCAAGCATATGAGTGTCTTGCATCTGCTCCTATGTAAGTTGTTTCTGAGTTCATGTTTGTTGTTACTTTAATAGTTTAGTTAGTTTATTAAAAAAAGCAACATTTAACATCCTTAGATTTAGATTCATCCTTGTAATCGGATAGTGTTGTAAAGAACTATTGTTGTATAACTTTGGTGTTAGTGCTTGCACTGCACGACAAATGGTTTTCAGCTCACCATGGCTAACAGCTAAGAAAGAGTCTGGCTCACCATTGCAAACGGCTTTGGTGTGTAACTCAAATCCGTTGATAGCTGTAAGGGTTTGCTAAAAATCCTATGGCCTTCACTCACCATGTTCTTGTAACAAAGAGTGGCTAGTCCAAGAGGGTACGGCTCTTGGTAAAGACCTTTCACAATCGTTGAGGGTTGCCAGTTACCAAAAACATGGATGTGTATTCATATTTTCCATGGTTTCCTTGTTGGGATGAAAATGGCTAGTGCCAAGAGGGTAGGCTCTTGGTAAAGACTTTCTCAAATCCGTTGATATGTGACGAATTTACTAGAATAGTATGGTTTCTTCGAATCACCATCTTACTCTGTGTATGAGATTGGCTAGTCCTGAGCAAACGGCAACAGGTAAAGACATGTCAAATCCGTTTGTATGGCTGCGACGTTTTTGCCAAAAACGTTAGTGAATTCCAATTCACCCTTGATTATCATGTTCTGAAAGTTGACTGTTTTTTGTTACACCATGGTGTTTTTTTCACCAAAGTATCAACTAGCCCAAGAGTGAGTAGCTACTTGGTAAAGGCTTATCCAATCTACTTATGTTGCTGCAACGCCTGAAAGCTGCTGTTCTTTGATTCTGCTGTTCATCGAGTTCCTGCTGTTTCAATTGATGCTGCTGATTTGGATGTTGCTTCTACGTTTTTCGGCAGCTTTATTGTTGCTGGGCGGGGTTAATTGTCTCTGCTGGTAATTGTTTTCTGCTGTTACTCAACCCTCTTTCTTCGAGTAAGATCTATCTAGAAATACTATGGAATTAACATGAGTCAACACGCAAGTTTAGGGGAGGATTGTTTGGGAATAAATTGAAAACGACTAAGTGAGTTTCTGCTGTTAGAGATGTCGTTCCTGCTGGCAGTTTTTCAAGATAGCGTTCCTGCTGAATAGTTCAGCTGGTCATGTTCTCGTCTGCTGAATGAGATAGGAAACTGCTGAACTCTATTTGTAGACGGTTTAAATGTATTACAAGGAATTATAGTTATATTCTAGAATTATCTCATTAATATAGAAATGAGATATATTAGGAAGAGATTGATGTATATCTCTTACGCGTTTTTAGGAATCTTGTTGAGCAATTTAGGGTTTCTTCTCTATAAAAGAAACCTTTAGCATTAGGGTTTGGCACCAATTACAAATTACAAAAACAATTTATTATCAATAGAGAGATCCAAGAGGAAGCATTGTTTTATATTTGTTTCTTCTTTATATTACGTTTGTTTAGTTTCCTCCTAAACAATTGTTAAGTTCTCACGTATATACTACTGTGATTACAAAATTAATAATACAACCACATAGGCTAGTGTAACATCTATCTAGTTTTTAGATCCTAACAAACACTTCATGTACAAATATAAGTTGATGATTATCATATTTGCCTCGACCAGATCCCCAAAAGATTGTGTCCATTTTTCTAATGAAATGAGTTCTAAATTTCAAATGTCGATGATGGGTCTAAAATATCTTTTTTTAGGCATACAAAATTCCAAAAATCCCTAGAGGCATTTTCATTAATCAGAATCTAAATATGCAAATGAGATTTAAAGAATTTGTATCTTCATAAAGTTGACCCTGTTTGACACTCCTATGGTGGAGCGACAAAACAGGAATTGAGACCTCTCAGGGACCCCTGTTAAAAAAAAATTGTATGAAAAAAAAATATAATAATGATAATAATCCAAGGTCGAAATATGTTTGCTACATCGTGTCGGAGGCGTGGCCGATGTTGTAGCCTTCTAAAGGACCGAGGTTTAATAGTTTATGTTGCTTAGTAAGTGGAAAATTATTTTTATTAAATTTAAATATGCTTTTGGACTAAGACTAATTCGTTTTATGATTGTGATTTTTCAAATAAGATATGTGTAAACGGAAAACCTTAGAGATTTTGAAACCGAAGGTCCGTGAGTCCCGATACTAGTCTCCGTGAGGTGTCAAAAGCCCGGTCACTTAGCCGATGAGGTTGGGATGTGCCGAGACGAAAATCGCTACATGGGATGATCTCGCCTTCAAAATCAATCTTCTCGGGTGGAACGTGAAACATAGTTTTTGCATAAACGTTGATCCATGGTTGAAATTCGAAATAGCACATTCACCTAATAATTAATAATTGTCGGGAGTGAAAAGTTTACAAGTTACAAATATGAGTAGTGTTAGCATCCTAACTTGTACTTAGCAGTGATTTCGTTTTAAGCTTAGTTTGGGGATTGTGAAAAGTCAAGGATGACGAACTCCTATTCTTAAGCCTTTTAAAATAAATTTTATAAAAATTATTATCTTAGTTATTATTATTTAATAAGTGGTTAAAACGGGGGTGCTTGCGAATTGAATGATTTTTGAACCTTTTGATGGACCTTTTCTGTTCTTGTTTGATTGTGAGGGGGTCATAAGTTAAAAGGGGATAAAGTTATTTATTTTCGGGTATTGTTTTATTTACATTGCGTGAGGGACCAGCAATGGTTTAGTGTGGGGGGATTTGATATTGGCTAAAATATACATATTTTGTACCCCGTAAAACACTATAAAAGGACTAAAAACACTAAAATATAGATAATTATGTTGCAAATATGTTTGTATTGTGTTTTTATGTCTTACAGGTAAAAAGGATTGAAAACGAAGCAAAAACGGTAATTTTCGGGTGACTTTCGACGACGTTTTCACATTTATCGAGGTCCAAACGAAGTCGTGAATATTCCTCGATCACACCATTGGAAAGAGCACGAAAAAACGAGTCCAACGGTACCGGCCTTTCATATTTAAACCTTTTTATTATGAACCTTTTTTGTCCCTGTTTGAACCTTTTATCTTTAATAAACCCAGACCAAGTTAAAATGAGGTTATATATATATTTTGCATATATATTAATGAAACTATGCACTAGCACAGCGGTAAGGCTGTGTGTGCATAAGTTTCATCCTTAGAGGTCCCGAGTTCGATTCATGCGGAGGGGATTATTCCCCTCACGACCCGGACCCGATCCAGACTCGACCCCGACCCGGCCCACGACCCGACTCAACCCGGCCCACGACCCGACTCAACCCGGCCCATGACCCGACTCGGCCCGGCCCTGACCCGCCGGTTGACTGGTGGTCTGACCGGTGGTCCGCCATCGTTGAACGCCGTTGACTGCCGCCACTGACCACTGTCGACCGGTTGTTGACCGGTGGTTGGACGCCGTTGACCGTCGTTGACTGGCAGTTGATCGGTCATTGATTGGCGCTGACGTGGACGCCACGTCACTGGCGGCTGTCTAATAGGATGCTGCCACGTGGGGCCGGCGCCGCCCTTTCTGACTGAAAGGTACGAGGTATGATACGAGGTTGATTTGACGGCTGGCAAATCACGGAGCGACACGTGGCAGATGCTTGGCGGCTGGTAAAAGGTTCCAGAATTGTTAGTACGAGGAAGGTATTAATGACCAATCATCGCCAAATGATTGGGCATAAATGTGGCGTTGGGATGAAGCTAACAATTGATTGGCTGTGATGATATTAAATGTGCTGGCATGGGTGTGAAAGGATGAAAATGCCCTTGGGCTTATGGCTATATAAATCAACAGACGCACACAGTTGAGAGGAGTTTTTAGTTAGATTTAGTAGGTATTTTCACATAGTAGTTGTAGTGTAGTTTTAGGAGTAGAATAGTTTAGCTTATTTTAGCTTATTATTGTAAAAGCTTTTTAGCTTTTTCTCAACTTATTGTATTGGCTTATTTTTCATGAATGAAGATGTTGATTTTAAGGTTGGTTTTTATTAATGCTTATTTACTTTTTTTTTACTTTTCTTTATGCTTATTCTTCCACTCTTTCTCTTCTTTTGCTTATTTCCAAATAAGCTCATGCTTATAGCTTATTTTTGGATCACATCTCTTAAGCTTATATTCTAATAAGCTACTTCCATAGCTTATTTAGACTAGCTTATTTTATATTATTTTAGATTTAGAGCTTTTCGAGTGAGCTTATTTTAGCTTATTTTCGATTACTTATTTTTATTCAAGCTTATTTTTGTATATAGATCTAATCCTTAATCATACCCGATCCGAGTTCACATGATTATTGAACACCTAGTATTCGTAATGTTTATGATGAATCTAAAAATTATAGATCTTATATTTTTAGCTTATTTTCTAGCATAAAGTTTGTTGCTTTTTTAATTCTAGCTTATTTTTCTTAGATCTAAATCCTTAAATATACCCGATCCATGTTCACTTGATTGAACACCTTAGTTTCGGGTGGGTTTAGATCTAAAGTTTTAATTTTTATTAGCTTATTGTCTTTAGAATAATTAGTAGCTTATTAATATATCTTGTTTATCATAACTTTGGTTGTTTTAATGTTGATGAAATCGATCCAACACTTAGGCGAGGAGCTTATGGGTCTTATAAGTTTATTTTACTATTAAAGTTTAAAGCTTTTTAGTTTTTAAGGCTATTTAGTAAATTAAAGTGTACTTTATTACTAAGTAGTTATAAAAACTTATAAAAATTTAATCTTTAGTGTTTAATTAAGTTTTAAAAGATCGGGTGTTTTATATTCGTCCCTTCCATTCTTCAGTCGGGTTTTTCTTTCTTTTCTTTTTCTCTTATTAGTAGTTGTAGCTTAAATATTAAGTTTTAAAATGTTTGCTTTGTTGATTAGTGGTAGCTTTATTAATATGCGTAATGAGTAGTTTATTAGTCTTGTTAGATTGAAATAGTGATATTTGGAATTTAAGTGTGGTTTTAAAAAGGTTTAAAAAAATATAGTCATTAGAATTTTCCAATTTACATACCGTCATTTACTTTTAATGCAATTTAAATACTTGTCATTTATTTTAAAAAGCATTTTACTTTACTTGTCATTTAATTTCTTGAAACTTGTTTTCTAAGGATTTTAATTCGTTAAACCTAAGCCGCACTTAAGGAACATTTCCACGTCACTTAGCAAGCATATTTGTCATTTATATCTTTTAGATCAATTTTAGTATAACCTTGTAGTTTTAAATCTTAGAATTAATATTAGTTTAATTTTTAGTATAAAAATAGTTTAAAACCAAAAACTTGAATGACAATCAAGCTCGATTTACAACTTGAACGTAGATTTCCATTCACCTCTCGCCGAGGAAAACGATACCCGTGTTGATTACTTTTTATTCTTTCCTAAGAATAATTTGTATGATACTTAGCTTGCGTATACGTATATGTATTTTATAAATATATATATATTATATCTGAGGGTTTATTTATTTGATAAACGCGTGTAAAAACGCCCAACATCAAAATGGCGCTGCTTGCTACCAAGGGAGTAGGTGTAGCGATTTTTAACGGGATTGGTTCGTGTTCGAAGCCTTGAAGATCTTTCTTCGGAAAGTTTATTTTTCGTTCTTATAAAAAATATATATAAAAAAATCCAAAAATATTATTTTTCTTATTTTTATTTTTCCTTTTCTTTTATAAATATTAAAAATACCAAAAATATTTTTTATTTTTATTATCTTTATAAAAATTTAAAAAAAATATTCTCTTTTATCCTCTTACTTCATTTAATTCTTAACTTCTTTATCCTCTATTCCGTTTAATTCTTCGACATGTCTTGGTATAACCATTTTGGTTGCTCGTGGTGTGGAGGTTCGTTTAATGGTGGAAACTGTCCGAGCTGTAGCAGTGTAGGATCCGGAAATGAGTTTTGTCTTAGTAACCCAAATCCTTAATTCTTATAATGAAACACGAATTCTTCGAACCAATCTCCAACAGCCCCCAGTACGAGGTCATACTCGTGTGAGTTATGTGGGAACGATTCTCACTCTGGGGTTGATTGTCCACCATGGGTACCGCTTGTCTATGAGCAGGAACCGTGCTACAATCAAAACTTTAGTGATAATTATTATCCACAAAATTCACCGAGTTTTTCTCAACAATATATTTGCTGTGATAACTGTGGGGGTCCTCATGTGACTTTTCAGTGTCACCCGATGAACCAAAATTTCAATTCTTTCAGTTTTGACCATATTCAACCCCCACAGCAGTTCGATAATCAATCATCCTCAGAAAAAATCATGAAGTCCACTCCTTTTTGAAAGTAAAGAATGGGGAATTAAAACAATAACAGCTTTAATAAAATGATGGAAGATTTTACAAAAGAATGCATCAAGAGTTACATAAGCAGGAGGTTTTACTTGAAGCTCAAAGAGAGAAAGAATTACTTGCCCAAAAGCAAGCAACTCAGGAAAATCAAGTTCCCTCACCAAATTCCGTCTTTCGTCAACTAATTGAAGAAATGTGTGGCACAAAAGTTTATGAAGAGCAAAAGCAAAATATTGAAGATACGATGCAAGATTGCTAAAATTGTCCACGAAAAGAGCTTTAGGGTATTCAGAATAATGTTTGAGATTCTAATTGAAAGTGCTTCTAATTCCAGAAAAACTTCTCTGATACATTTGAATTCTCAACGTCTACAATAAGGAATAGCAGGAAGTTAAAGATATCGCAGAGCCAGGCAGCTAAACATCAAACTCGTATTACCTCCGTGTTTGGCAAGAATTTCAAAGTTATTTCTAAGGAGAGTACTATTCCTTTGAATAAAACACCTCAAATTTCTCCAGTTAATGCAATCACACACAATTTACCAACCGAAGAACCCAAGGACTCTCTTATAATGGGGAATGAGCAACTTAGCACTATTCCTGAAAAGGAATCGACAATTACATCATAAAGTCCATGTTGAAGACTCCCCTACCTTATTCCAATCACAAGAGAGTCCGAGGATTCATCCGGGAGTGATAGTGAGAGCGTTTTTAGTATTTTTAATTTTTAAGTAGTTTTTTTTTTTTTATTATTATTTTTAAATTATACATAGTTTGTTTTATTGGGAAGATTCATCCGGAGGAAGTGCGAGCGTTTTAGTTTTACCTTCGAGTGATTACTTCTCTCCCATGTTGAGAAAAATCCGTGAGCTTTCTCTAACCCTCTTTTCCATCACATTGTTATCCAGAAATTTCTTCCGTTTTTATCTTACTTATTCGTGGATTCTCTTTTCTCTCTCCTCCGTGGTGAGATAAACTATATTTTTGACCCCGACATTTACACATTTTCAATTTTCCTTCTCTTAAGCCGCGGCATATAAAAAATCCAATAGTTATTTTTCTATTCTTCTGTTCTGACCCAATGACCAAAGGAAATCGGGGAGAGTCAAGCTAAGACTCGCGAACAAAAAAAACAAGCTTGTTAAGCCTCAAATATTGAGTCGAATAAACAATGAAGTTCGACCATAATTATACAAGGGCCTTCGGTCACAAATAAATATACGTTGTATTAAAGTCTACACGGGTAAAACGCTCTTAAATGTAATCTAATCGGCCACTGTTGTATCGGGCGAAAGCCCAAGTAATCCCGAGCCCGGCCCGTAGAAATACCAAGGCATGAAAGCCTCTTGGTATTAAGTATAACTACCCCTCTCCAAGTATGGAGAGGGTGTTGATGCTTGTTGATTTTTGTTATTTCTCATTTGTAAGAATTCAACCAACTCTATTTTTCTCTCTTTATTCTCTCTCTAACTTCTCTCTAAAATTCTTCCAATTCTTCTCATCTTAATTTCTTGTTTCATAATGAAGTGAAAGTGATTAAAGGGTAACCTACATTTGGTATCATTCGCCACGGGTGGGTTTAGTTTTGTTGGTATTTCGTGTTATTTCGTGTTTGTAATTTGTTTTTGTAGTTTCGGTTTGATAAGTTTAGATTTGGTTCGAGTTAGTGACCAAAGACCCAATTTTGGTTGACCTTTTAAGTACCTAAAGATCCTTTTTACAGCATGAAGATGTGAAACCTTTAGGTTGACTTGGTATCTTGCACAGGCACACACTGCAAACATAATATCAGGTCTTGAAGAAGTAAGATACATCAATGAACCAATCATTGATCTATATAAATGAACATCCACTTCTTCACCATCTTCATCCTTGAGCAAAAGCTTTTGAGTTTCCATTAGTGTGCTTGTTGTCTTGACATCAGTAAAACTAAATTTCTTCAAAATCTCAGTCATATACTTATCTTGACTGATAAAAATCCCATCCTCCTTCTGCTTTATTTGCAGTCCTAAAAAGCATGTAGTTCACCCATAGAGACTCATCTGAAACTGTATGCATCATCTTCTCAAACTCAATGCATAATGACTTCTTTGTAGAGCCAAAAATGATATCATCTACATACACTTGAACTAATAGAATATCACCTTTGTCCCTTCTGATAAACAAAGTATTGTCTATCTTTCCTCTCTGAAACCCATTGTCTAACAAATAAGTTGATAAGGTTTCATACCAAGCTCTGGGAGCTTGATGCAATCCATAAAGTGCCTTTTCTACTTTGTATACTCTGTCAGGGAAGTCTGGATCTTCAAATCCTGGTGGTTGACAAACATAGACTTCTCTCAATCTTACCATAAAAGAAAAAAGCACTCTGCGACAACATCTATAAACCACAAAGTTCTTTAAATGAGGCATAGGCTAAAAATAGCCTAATTGCTTCAATTCTTGCAACAGGGGCAAAGACTTCATCATAGTCAATCCCTTCTTCTTGTGTGTACCCTATAGAGCCAACCAATCTTGCCTTATATTTTACTCACAATTCCTCTTTCATCCTTTTTATTCCTGAAGACCCATTTAGTGCCTATGGGCCTTTTACCATTTGGTGAAATCCACCAAGGTCCAAACCTTTTGTAATTTAAATTATAGAAGCTCATCCTGGATAGCTTCTATCCAGCTTGGATCCTGTAATGCTTGGATTACCATCTTGGGGTGCTGAATTCAAGTCTCTAATAATTTGTTCAACTGGATGATCTTTGTGTACTCTTGTAGTTGGAATAGGACTGACAGGCATAAATGCATCCAAATTGTTCATGTCAGCCTCTGCACCAACATCTTCATCATCATCTGAATAGACTATATCTTCTCTTGATCATCTCTTTCATCCCCTTTACTTGGATCACCACCTTCTTATTATCCTGGGTTTCTTCATTAACCTTCTTTTTTTTTCATCTCCCTGAGTTTTGGAATCCAGCATCAGGAGAACTCTTTGAACTTTAAGAGAATGGTGGATCAGCAGTCCACAATGGTAGCAGAATGTAATCTTTGCCAGGTACTGTCTCCATACTAGCTTTACCTGCATCATCACATGCTTTTGTACATGCATTACCATTAGACTGATTTCCTGCAACAACTGGCTTATAATTCATTGACTTTGTTAGTGCATCAATATCAAAAAGCCAATTTGGTCCACTTTTCCTACAATATTAGGTGTATTCTCACTAAACTAGACATGCAGGTTCTCTTCAACTATCCTAGTTCTATTGTTGAATACTCTAAATGCTTTACTATTGATTGAGTACCCACAAAGGAATCCTTTATCACCTTACCATCAAACTTGCTAAGTGATCTATAGTATAAGAATAGTAACTAGGACACCACATGGTCTCATAAAGCCTAAGCTACTAGTTTCTACCAAGAAAAAGTTCATAAGGGGTCTTGTTATGAGGCTTAGTTACTAATACCCATTTTGCACATAGCAAGCAGTATTAACTGCTTTAGCCCAAAAAGTAGTAGGTAAGACTACTTATAACTACAACTTGTGAATTCCTCTTCCCGACATAAATCATATATTTTAGGGTTAGTGTGTTTCAAATTAATTTAAACCATTAAATCTACATATTAGATAGATGAAATCCGACCAAGCTTTACACATGGGCCACTTAGTAAGATCACATCTCAAAGCAAACAAAAACCTACTTAGCCAAGACATCGTTGGTTCACTTGGGGGTCCCATGCAGAATTTCTCTCTAGCGATCCTACCGTTCACGGTAAGTGCTAAGGCTTTTGACACCCCATCCGGAGAATACTAACCAAAACGTATGAACTTCCGATGAAAAAGCTTTGTAGACTTTTGCAAACCTTAGCTCAAAAGAATACCTTGGTTTTAGAAAATGAAACTTTTACTATTTATTTTCTAACTTGCAACATAATTTTTTCTATTTACATATTAGGCTAGAATTGGAATCCCTTTTCTTTCGACGACACATCGGTCCTCGCCTCCGACAAGATCACGCCGTACTTATTATGATATCAACCCTAAATATACATCCTCCACCCTTTCTTTCGATGTCACATCGGGAGCGAACCGACAAATGCCCATGTACTTTATTGCGATGGAGTTTGTATATTAATTATTAACACTTAAGGATTTATAACTTGCATCCTTTTCATTTACCAACTACATTTTTATAGACTTTTTTTTATTGACTTAAATTAATTAACACATTATTTTTGCAAATAGTAAAAATTTCGATTTAGAAAACCAAAGTATAAACTTGAACTAAAATCCTTATTTACAAATGATGTTTAACTCATCATCGATAAAGCTTTTTCTCTGAATATGTTGATTAGACTTTTAAGAGTAAAACTCTAATTTGCAAAAATTAAAGAGAACACTATAATTAAATCATTTTACGAGCTTACTGGGAATGAAAAATCACAAGTTAATCTTATAACTTTTAACTTTCCAAATAAAGCTTTGTTTAGTATCCAAATTCGAAACAACACTATCATTCTCATTATTACTTCACAAAATAAATTTTGCAAATACTTAGCCTATTTACAATCCAACCCGGCTAGTAAAAATCTCTTGAGATTACACAATCTCTTTTAACTATGATTTTCAAGTTTAGCATAATTTAAAATCTACAATGAGACTAGCACAAACTATTATCATTAATTGTTAAGGGAGAAAGCTAGAACTCAACGCGTTCGATCGGGTCAAAAATTACTTTCTATTCTTACCAACGGAAAACCTACATTAGTGTCTTAACACATTTTTTTTTATATATATATGACTAAAAATTTAAATTTTTTGCTATTTTTGTGGGAAAAAGGGTACGTGAGAACAAAACAATAACAAGCAAAAAAAGGTACGTAAGAACAAAAACAATAAGCAAGCACCATCAACGATAAGATTCCCTTCCCCAAACTAAAACAAACATTGTCCTACAAATTTTAAAGTTGGGTCTCTACGTAAATCTATAGCCTTTTATAGGTATGCAAAGATAAACTTAAACGACTATAATGATGAACAGGATATGGGGATCTCCCCAAACTAATTTCACTCAAAGGATGAGAAGCTCGAGTAGAACGGGATAAATCAAACCGTGAACACTAGAGGCTTCCAAGAAATTTGTTGTTCGATCCGTAACAAAAATCTCACAACAAGCAACAAATAACGAGAAAATCGAAGAGAGGATAGCCACAACACATCACAACCCATTAGATAACTAAGAAAATAAAAGAGAGAAATAAGAAAGGATAAGCATGGGTAACTCCCCCGAAGCGGCTTGTTTTTGGTCACCGAGTCGCAAGCTCGACTCGATCCTTGAATTTAGTATGTCCATAGGGAAAGTCTGAGAGTCCCCGCGGATAATCAATGGTGGTGTATCCCCTCCATATTAGTGCATAAATGGTGGCAGTTGAACTTTAAAATTAGAACCATCGTAATGAGTCAACTTGGCAGTGCCAAAAAGTAAAAACTTCAGTGATTGTGAAAGGTCCGGACCATCTGACTTGAGCTTTCCAGGAAAATCTTTAATCGGGAGTTAAAAAGCAAGACTTGATCACCAACATTGAAGATTCGGTTCTTTATCTTGGAATCGTGTAGCTTCTTTGTCTTCTCCTTGTAGATTAGAGAATTCTCGTAAGCCTGATCTCGAAGCTCGCTTAGTTCATTAGTTAAGCATTCGATGAACGCCCGCAAGTTCCTTTTAAATCGAGTAGGCATGCTTATTGAAAAGAGCCCACTATTGCTTGTGTTCTCGCTCAACTGGTAAGTGAACATGCTTTTTCTTATCAAATTTAGTAGGACTTGAGTTTTAATATAGCTTAATAGATTTTAAGTCTTAATTTGCAATTTTTAGCTTATTTTCCTAGTTAAATTTAGCTGTCAAAAGCTATCAAAAACCTGAAAACTCCAAAAACAGTACTTAGAATCTTTAAGATTTTAATTTTGTTAATTCAGCTTTTAAGTCTAGATTTTATAGTTTATTTAGATGGATAATAAGTATATTAATAAGTTCTTTAAGTTTTAAAGTCTAGTTTAGCTTATTAAGGTTTTTAGCTTACTTGGATTTTGTGTTCCTTTGCTTATTTCCCGAGTTTGCTTATTTCTTGATCAATTTCAGTAGCATAAGAGTAGTTTAAGCTTTGATTTCTTTGCATTCTTAGATTAAGCACATCATAAGCTCTTTAGGACTTCTTTCCTTTTTCATTTTGATCTAGTTTTGAGTTTTTTATAGCTTATTTTCTAAAACCAAGGGATAAGCCCTCCTTTCTGTAACAGCTTAAAGATAAGCTCTTTGTGAGCTTATTTGTGAGTTTCAGCCCAAGTAACCTTTATTAATCTTGTTCCCCCTGGCTTCCTTTACAACTTTGCTTCTTTGAGTTTTTCATTTTAAGCTCTTTAAAATTTCGAATGCTTTTTGGACTTAGTTTGTTGTCGGGATAGATTCTCAGGGTAGAAAGTGTAACTTTTCGATTTTAATTGTTTTTCAGTTAGTCCCTCCGTTAGTTTGTTAGTTACCCCGTTAGTTTCTTAGGTTTTTGCACCATTAGTCCTTAGTTAAGTTTTTAATTAAGTTTATTAATTTTAATTAGTATTTAGGTTTGATTTTTAATTAGTTTAATTAAACTTTTATAAAAAGATAAAAATTAGGGCTTTTATTTTTAATAATTTTCGGCACTCTTTCTTTATTTAGTAAAATTTTAGTTTACAATTTTAAGGATTAAAATTTGTTTACTTGCTTAATTGTCATTATTTGTTTTTTTTAGTAATAGCTTATCCAAAATATCTTTACTTCATTCAAATCAGGATCCGAACCTAAACGTAGTTTCAATTTCACTAGTCGTTGGGGAAACGACCCGGGTGATCATACTTACCCGGTTTAATATACGTATTATATATTATATTATATATATTTTTGAGAGTGAATTTTATCAAGGGTAACTTGGTAATCTTCTTAATTACTCTTTTAAAGTATTATATTATATATATTGTAAAACTGCAATCAGTTTTTGGCGCCGCTGCCGGGGACTAGTGTTTACGATTCTTACGTTTTGTGTTTGTTGATTTGGTTTGAAGATCCTTTCGTCCTCGAAAGTTTCATTCTTGTTTTAAAATTCAAAAGTTAAAAAAATATAAAATATAAAAAGTAAAAAAATATTTTCCTTTTCTTTTTAGTATAAGTAAAAGATAAAAAAAATATAAAAAAATCAAATCAAAAATATAAAAAAAAGAAAATAAAATAAACAAAGTTGGTAATCGAACACCAACATATAATATCTTCCATTGAGATATTATCATTTCAATTTCCGGTGAACTTGCAATTGTTCCCAATTCGTAATCAAAGATTTAACACTTGCCTTTTGTGTCACTACCAAGTACGGCTCACCTTGAAAAGCAATTTTCAAGAGCTACCGTGAAGTAGTTGATTATTTGGTTTAAGTCTCTTTCGTGTAACCGTTAAAATTCATTGTAAAAAAAAAATTAGTGTAAAGTTTTGCTTTTTAATTGTTAGTTTTTCTTTTTATGCGCACTCGTTCGCAATCTCGTAGACGTCGTCAACAACAAACTCTTCCGGTTGTTGAAAACCTTGATTTAGAAGAACCAATTGTTGAACAAAACGTTGTTCCAATGGCCGACAATCGTACGATGGCCCAAATATTACAAGCACCCATCGAGGGGTATGAAGATGCTATAGTTGTCCCATCGATCAATGCTAACAATTTCGAGCTCAAACAACCTTTAATCAATCTTGTGCAAAGTAATAAGTTCACGGGTAGACAAGATCCTCACAATCACCTTCGATTTTTTAACAAGGTCACTTCAACGTTTAGACATCCAGAAGTTCCGAACACTTCGGTTAAGCTTTTGCTTTTCCCTTTTTCTCTAGACGGTGAAGCCCGAGATTGGTTAGACAAGGAACCTCCTAGATCAATTCTCACATGGGACGACCTTGTTTCAAAATTCATAAACCAATACTTCCACCTTCTAAAAACATCTTACTATCGAAATGAGATCATCACTTTTTATCAAAAACCAAACGAAGCCTTTAACGAAGCATGGGAACGTTTTAAAGGACTCCTTCGTCAATGTCCTCACCATGGCTTTTCGGAACTTCACCAACTCGATACTTTTTACAATTCTTTGAATTCAAACGATCAAGATGCCTTAGATTCTGCAGCAGGTGGCAATTTCTTAGACAAGATGCCTCAAGAAGGTTTAGCGATTATTGAAAGCAAGTCAAAAGTTCGTTACTCTAGAAGTCGCGCCTTGTAATGATTCAAGGTGAGTACGGATGCTCCTCTTTCTAATCTTCACCGTCTAATAATTCTTCGATATGCAACAAATAGCCGCTTCTCTCGAGGATAAGATGACTATCAAGATGAACCAAATGATGAATCAAATGAAAGCTTTAGTTGTTACTACTCCTGCACCCGTCAAAGCAGTTGAGGAAGTATGTGTCACTTGTGGATCAAATCACCATTTTAACCTTTGTCCGTTAACTCGAGGTGGAAACGATTTTCCCGTTTTTTATGACAACATCCAACAATTTCAACAGACCGCATAATAAAAGGCCAGTTTGGGAATTTTCTCCAAAGTATCCCAACTCCAATTTAGCGAGTCAAATGGACCACCGGGATTCAATCAACCGAATGTCCAAACCAACCAACCGTGGAGGAAACTTTAATCAAAACCGTCAAAACAACCAAAATCAAGTTTATCAAGCTCCACCATATCAACCACCAATCAATCAAGTTTTACCTTACCAACCTCCAACAAATAGTGTTTTGAAAACGGATTTTGAAAGCTACGTCAAAGAGAAACGATGCGGATATTGAGAATGTGCAAGTCAAAATCAAGGTTTGCAAAATCAAATGGCAAATGTTACAAGTTTGTTAACAAGCCTTTGCACCAAGTTTGATGATTTAGGCAATACCAACCAAGCTTAAAAGTTCAAAAGTTTCTTTACCAGTATTTCCCATTTCCTAACCTAGGAACGAGCCAAGGCAATACAATCTCGTAGTGGTGTTTCTTACGATTGGTCTCCGTTCACGCTGGTGGGTTGTAGAAAAGGAAAGTGTCATGGTGACAAAGGATACGGAGCTACCGAGCACCGAAGACATCCAACCTCCTCCATTCGTCCAAGAACAAACCAAAGACAAAGAACCAATCGAAGAACCTTCTTTCGTGCTAAACATCCAAACCTAATTTGCCTTACCCATCAAGACTCAACAAACAAAAAATTCGTGAAAAGGATGATATCCTAGCTTCAAAGTTTATGGAAATCTTCCGTAATCTTCATTTTGAGCTAAGTTTCACGGATGCTCTCGTTCATATGCCAAAGTTTGCTCCGATGTTCAAAAAGATATTAAATAACCAAGACAAGCTGATCGAATTAACCAAAATGCCGTTGAATGAAAATTGTAGTGCGGTTGTCCTTAAAAAGCTTCCAGAAAAGCTAGGTGACCCCGGTCGATTTCTCATTCCATGTGACTTTTCAGAGTTCGATAGTTACGTTGCCTTGCCGATTTTAGGTGCTTGTTCAATATCATGCCTTTATCCATTTGGAAAAAGCTTCAATCTCAGGACCTAACGAAAAACAAAAAATGGTAGTAGGAATTAGTCAGACCGTTTAATTTCCAATAACCACACCGGGGTGTAGCTGAAAATGTTTTTTGTCAAAGTAGGGAAATTTTACTTCCCGTCCCCGATTTCGTTGTTCTTGGATTTTATAAGCGATCCTCGATACAGTTGATACTCGGGCGACCAATTCTTAGGACGGCTCATGCTTAATCAATGTTACGAAGGAGGATTACTCGAGATGATGATCAATCGTTAACACCTTAAATGTGGTGTGCACCTTCCATTTCATACAACAATCTCGAATCATTGAAGAAGGTTGATCTAATCGATGTTACTTGTGAAGAGTACTCACAAGAAGTACTTGGATTTTCCGATTCCGTTGCTTACAACAATCCTTCTCCGCACTTCGATCCGATTGTTTCTACTTCATCTCCAACACTCACTCCTTTTGATGAAAGTGATTTTCTACTCTTTGAAGAAGCCGATGCTTTCATAGCAATCGATGATGAACCAGTTTCACCAGTTTTCAATGCTACATACTATGATCCCGAGGGTGACATTCTCATTCTCGAGGCACTTCTCAACAATGATCCATTACCTCACCCAAACCAAGAAGATTACTCACCTGGAATTCAAAAAGATCTTAAAGTTGTTGAACCACAAAAGTCTTCGCTCGAATATGCTACTTCTTATAAACCAAAAGTTGAAATACCAGAAGTCAAACTTAAAGAGTTACCTCCGCATCTCGAGTATGCATTTTTAGAAGAAAATAACAAGCTTCCAGTCATAATCTCAAAAGATTTGAGCCTAGATGAAAAGACCTCACTCATTCATGTTTTGAAAAACCAAAAACAAGCAATTGCTTGGAAACTTTCTGATATCCGAGGCATAGATCCAGAATTTTGCTCACATAAAATCCTTTTAGAAGATGATTACCAACCTTCAGTCCAACATCAAAGGAGAGTAAACCCTAAAATCCACGACGTCATCAAGAAAGAAGTAGAAAAACTTCTTGACGCAGGATTGATTTATCCAATTTCGGATAGTCCATGGGTTAGTCCAGTCCATTGTGTTCCTAAAAAAGGTGGTATGACCGTTGTCACAAACGAAGAAAATGAGCTGGTGCCTACAAGATTAGTCACGGGATGGAGAGTTTGCATCGATTATCGAAAGTTGAACGAAGCAACTTGTAAAGACCATTTTCCGTTACCATTGGACCAAATGTTAGAGCGATTAGCCGGCAATGAATTTTATTGTTTCTTAGATGGTTTTTCAGGGTATTTTCAAATCCCTATTGACCCTAAAGATCAAGAGAAAACTACTTTTACGTGCCCATACGGAACTTTCGCGTACCGTCGTATGCCATTCGGTTTGTGCAATGTGATAAGTGTAAAATACACATATCCATTTATACCTAAAATAACCCAATTAAACCCAAAACAGACCAAAAATGGCAAAAATATGCTTG
>BQNB010122694.1:0-20237 GCA_026074375.1 Tanacetum coccineum
ACAAATGATATAAAAACGTTCCTCTTCCTATAAAGCACAAACACTCCAACTTTCTTGAAACAACTTATAATCATTATTTTCAATTTTTAGTGATCACCTCTAGCATCAACATGGCTGAACCCAAGGTCACATTTTTGCCCTTCTTCTATATCGATTCCATTCAGTTTTAGTCATACAAAAAAGCTAGCTACATTTATATTTGTTTCGTAGTACGTATATGTTTTGCACTTGGTTTTATCTTTTCATTATACTTCGTATGTAATTGCAGGTTTTTAGACATTTTAAGTAAGTAATACTCATTCCATCACATATTAATAGTCTCACGTTTTCTTTTTGAAATATTTTGTCCATTACTAAAATATATGTAGAAAAATTTGATCGAATTTACCTTATTACACACTCGGTTGAAATTAATATTACAAACTTTATAAAAGAGATTAATTAATTAGGTAATTATAAAATGTCATTTTGAAAAAGTAAAAGAAAAATCGTATTTTTTTTTAAAAATAAGATTATTTAAAAAAGAAGGAATAAGTAACTTTTTATTGTCTATTTTGGGATCCTAGTACGTGAAAATCCATAACATGTCCAATGAGTTTAGTCTCCATAACTCCATTAATATATTTTGTCCATATAATATCAAGTTATCAACATTTGATTGCAGAAAACGGTCTATGGAGTGGAAATATATAACGATAAATGCAAAAAGAAGGCTATGAAGGCAATTTCAAGCCTTGAAGGTACGTAATTTGTGCATGTTCATTTCCTTTAATTACACTCTTTTCACATTGGTTAATTATATTACTTCATCGCTATTCGACGTGTAGGGATCCAATCCATACATATCAACATGAAAGACAAGAAACTGACCGTAGTTGGTGTCATTAATCCGGTGTACGGCTACAAGAAACTAGCGAAAGTTTGTAACGCAGAAATTTTACTCGTCGAGCCAATTAAGAAGGAGAAGGTTGAAACTGCGCCAAAAGTGGATCCCAAACCTAAAGTAGTGATCGTCGAACCCTCTATTCCTTTTCCCTCTCAAGGTCCCTATGCAATTAGGGAGGAGAATCCAAACTGTTGTGTTATTTCTTGAGTTATACATCTTAATAGTTGCTTTTCATACGTACATTGGTTTCGGATTTGCATATACCAATGTATAAATAATCAACGCTTACATATAAATGACTTGCAATAGTAATGATATGTATCAATAAAAAGTGAGTTTAAGCAAATCAGTTTCGAGAGTTTGTGATATCTCTTTTTAATCTATACTATATATAAATGGTTTATACTATATCGTTGAATGTTGAAAAATTAAAAAAACTATATATCAAAATCATAATTTCATTTAGTTTAAATAATGTTTAATCCTCAAACTATAACCTGTAAACTTTTTTATCACTACAACTATCTATCGTTATAAAATGTCGTTGTTATGCACGGGTACCTGTCTAGTAACTATAAAAACAATATGGTAGAAAATGGTTGAAATGTACTTTGGTATCGTAATTAAAAAAACCAATGATTATTATTTAAAAGGGAAAATGTTGTATAATAGTAACAAAGTTTTATGCTGACTATCCTAATTAAGTCATTTAAATTTTAAATTAAATATAAAAATTATCAAAGTTTTAATATTGTTTCATTGTTGTGAAAATATACAAAGAAAACTATGTTTTTTTTTGTAACCATGGTTTTCGACACATTGGCCGAATAATCCACGGGGTTTGAACCCACCGTCACACAGACTCAAACCAGGTAAAGCCCTCTCTTTTCAGAAGGTTGGCGTGGCCACTTCAAGGTTGTTTGCATCTAGCAGGAATTGAACTTGAGACCTCACACATTTTAAAGTGATAGTCACAAACCCTTTTGCCACTAGGCCACCCTTGAGTGGTTAAAAAAAACTATGTTTCGAATATTTATATGTGCATTATTTTGATTGTACTATAACAATAAACACTCTAATATGAATTTAACTAATCTCAACCAACTTTTTTATTTTTATTATTTTAGAACGACAATTTTTTTACATCCTGTACCACAAATCTTACAATGTATCTCACAAATGCCTTCAGTGAGGCTTGAACCCACAATCTCTAGGTTGATGGAGAACTTGGGTTATCTCAACCAACTTAATTTACAACCAAATTATGCACAAATAAAAAGAAATACAAGTCATAAAATAATAAACAAGTTTGAGAAATATTTCGTTTTGATCATTCAAGCATAAAAATTTCACAACAATAGAACACTTTTGAAACTTTAAGTGGTTTTTAGATCAAAAGAAACCTACAATGACCAAATTGGAATAAAATTTAAACTTGGTTGCTATTTCATAATTCTAACCCCTTAAAAAAATTATTATCACGATAAAGAGAATATCAATTAAAAAAGAGTTTTAAACTTAAGAAACCGAATTTTTCCACATGTATATATGAGTTGTGTTAGAGCCCTAACTATATCGTGTCGTGGAGCAACATATATAATTTCATTCAGTTTAAATAATGTTGAATCCTCAAATTTTTATTATTTTTTGTTTATAACTGATAAACTTTTTTTATTACTAAAACTGTCGTTATAAAATCTCGTTGTTATGCACGAGTATCTGTCTAGTAACTATAAAAACACGATGGTAGAAAATGGTTGAAATGTACTTTGGTATCTTATTCATGTCATGCACGTACATAAAAAGACCAACGATTATTATTTAAATTTAAAAGGAAAAATATTGTATAATAGTAACAAAGTTTTATGCTGATTATTCTAATTAAGTCATTTAAATTTTAAATTAAATATAAAAATCATCAAAGTTTTAACATTGTTTCGTTGTTGTGAAAAATATTCAAAAAAGACTGTTTCGAATATTTATATGTGCATTATTTTGATTGTACCATAACAATAAACAATCTAATCTGAATTTAACTAATCTCAACCAACTTTTTTATTTTTATTATTTTAGAATGGCAATTTTTTTACATCCTGTAACACATATCTTACAATTTATCTTACAAATGCCTTCAGCGAGACTTGAACTCACAATCTCTAAATTGATGGAGAACTCACATATCACTACACCAAAGGCCTTGGGTTAATCTGAACCAACTTAATTTACAACCAAATTATGCACAAATGAAAAGAAATATAAGTCATAAAATAATAAACAAGTTTGAGAAATGTTTCGTTTTAATCATTCAAACATAAAAATTTCACAACAATAGAACACTTTTAAAACTTTAAGTGGTTTTTATGATCAAAAGAAACTTACAATGACCAAATTGGAATAAAATTTAAACTTGGCTACTATTTCATAATTTTAACCCCTTAAAAAATTTATATTATGATAAAGAGTATATTAATTAAAAAAGGGTTATAAACTTTAGAAACGCGATTTTTTCACATGTATATATGAGTAGTCTTAGAGCACTAAGTACCTCATGCCGTGAAGTGATGTCGTGGGAAAAGTAATGCCACCTTAATATTTTATTTTTTTTGCTAATAACACGAAAACTATCACACTACACAAAATACCATCCCTCTTATTTATGCCATAAAACACCCTTTGCCCCATACATAACTCACTAAAACAGAAATACAACAAAAAAAAAACAATTTTTTTCTTTTTTGCAAAAATTACAAAAATTTACCTCATGACTTACCAACCGATGTGCGGTGTCGTCTTGGCGCCATGATGTTGGCTTTGTGGTACAAGCCGAGCCCATAAGCTCTTAAGCAAAGGACCAATTTATAGACTTTCAATTGGCGCCATCCGTGGGACTCGAGAAAAACATGCTTCGTGTTCCTTATAAAAAAAGCGTATTGAAAAATCTGTACAGTAGATGGGTACGTATGGATTTCGCGTCGATCTCAGATCTTGGCCCGAAGTGCAGGGAAGGCATGGTTTGGTTTTTCTCTCAAAAAAGAAAGAGGGTAACGGGTTTGTCGGTTCGAATCAAAGTTCACGAGCCCTCTAGGCTGGTTTTATGGGCCTATGACCTGTAGTATTGGTTCATTACATGCTTTTCTCGGTTGTAGGCTTGCAGCTCTTCGGTAAGTTTCTTACACCCTTTAGCGTTTCACCGGCAAACTAAGGAATTACGTGGTCATATGGGTTGACATTCATTGTCATGTTGATTTCTTCCTTATGTAGTTTTGTAGTTACTCTTTGTTTTCGCTTGAACCATGACCCATGACTCCATGACCTGGGTAATGTCAAATTTAATAACACTAGTTAAGTAATTAATCGTATACCGATGAATAAATCGTTTATCCGTCTGTGGCACATAATTTAGTCATGGCATCAAAGAGAGTTAAATAGAATGATACTACTTCACCTCTCAAAAGCATCATTGTACCTTCTGTCACATGTTTATTACAGCTTGACGTCTTTATCTTGTTAATGTGGATACGCGTTAGTTATAAAAATAAAAAAAATGAACAGATATCAAATTTTTTGAATTAAGGTGTGAGTATGCTTCATGTGTTTTGTTCGGTCAACCATAAAGCAAAATGTTGTTTTTAGAATAAAAGGAAGAAAGGCATGATAGGTATCCCTGTTGAGGGAGGCTACCTTGGGAGCATGAACACTTTTTTTTGAACGGCAAAAATTTATTAAACTAGCAAGGAGCTAGAAAACAATTACAAGGAAATAAATTGGGGATTTTTTAACCAATCGTCCCAAGAAAACGTCGTATGACAACGACTTTTACACCAATTGAAAGCACAAAAAACTATAGCATCAAAAATTTCCGAACGTCTTGGAGGAGATTCTTCAAAAATGATCCGATTCCTAAAGTTCCAGATAAACCACCAAGATACGAAGAACACTCCCTCCAACATAGCTTTGACCTTAGAGGAGAACTGAATCGAAAGAATCCAAGACTGCCACTCTTGGAACGATGACCAGTCATGAGGATCTAAGCCCCACCATCTGCATATGCGACGAAGAACAAGCTGAGCCAAATCACAACGGAAGAAGATGTGGCAAACATCTTCCTCGCAGACTGAACAAACCGGACAAAGAGACGACTCAATAGTGATGCCTCTGCGAATCAGATTAACTCGAGTCGGTAAACAATCTTGCCGAGCTCCATTTTTAAGTTTGGGATAAGAGCTTTTAGCTCGAAAAAATATATGTGCACCTATATTAAATTATAAATCTCTGCGTTTAGTAACTACCCCCTCTTTTTTATTTTTGAAACAATTTACTACATAGGTTATTGGGGAGAAAAGTAGACAGCTTTAGACCTATTGATATAGTCGTGTATGACTATTTTATGATACTAGGATTGAAACTTATTTTATGAAGATATGGGCATGTCTTACATGAATTTTTGGTTTTAAAACAAAAAAATGGTAAACATTATGCGTGAGAATACCCACCAGGTAAAATTTTTAGCACAATTTTGATAGCTTACGACTAGTTATGCCCAATGTACAAGCGCACTATCATATAAAGAAAAAGGGAAGAAAGTTGTACTGTATGAAATAGTATTTTCAACAACTATGGCAAAAGCAATTTGGTTTCTTTTAGGTACAACTTTTGTTGTTTTGTGTACCAAGTAGTAGTAGCTTGCTTGTATACCTAGCTAGACACATGCGCTACACGTCTCGAAATAACATTACATTAATTAACATACATATGTAAAAGTTTTGCTAAAAACGTTACCTGTTATCTAAAAAGAAAAGGAGGTTGCTAAATGAAATAATGAGTCACGTGAGATGTCGGTACTAGTAAAAGAGCAAAACCATTGTCCCGTGTGTAGTGTACAACGTTCACGTCATATTTCGGAGTCTTGCGCTAAGTATAAAAAATCATGTTATAGTTGTAATCTTGATGAGTAATCTACTCGGTCATATTAGGGAATTGCAATGAATTTGATATGCATGTATCCGCACATGAATTTAAATTCTTTTTACAATATAGCATTTAATGCGTAGGGCCTTGTTGAGGGTATTTCCATAGCTGAAAGTGATAAGGTCTAACCTAAAAGTTATTTTTAACCAAAGATATTTGTAACATTTTTATATTGACAACAAATCACGTAACTTGACTATGTTTTGGGCGTTATTTCATTAAGCATATGGGCTAGTGGGGTATGTCATAATTCACAAGAAGCAGGCTATATAAAAAAAGAATCTTGCTAATTTTTTTTACCATTTTTCTCAAAAGTTGTCCTTTTACTATTTTATCTCTAAAAGCATTGACTAACTATTTAGTTTTTGGACATAGAACAAAAAGTAATTTACAAATCGTCATGCATGTGAGTTTGCTTTATCATAGAGTTCATGTTCACATGTATGAAAAAAGTACATCTAATAAGAGTATAATAGTACAAATGTACAAAAAATAAAGCGAAAAATACGCAACGATTTATACACAGGTTTAACTTATCAAAAGCGGGCGAAAAAGCAAGTAAATAAAATTTTACACATCTAGAATTATTTATTTTAAATGGAAGAATATAAAGGAAAAAAGAGCTATCTATCTGCTCCGTGAGGCGGTCATAAGAACTCTCCTATTTAAACTTCAACCATCGTCTGACCGGGTAATCCATCTTTTTGCTCAAGTCACAAATCGTAACCATACTTATGCTAAGTCTATGAATAGGAATAGGATGTCCTTCGGGTGTTATCCGATCTCTCTGTTCGTTGCACCAATCTACAAAACCGAAAACCTTGAGTTCCAGCGGACCTCTCTCAGCTTTATTATTAGCTTTTGCCTATCGGGCATGGGCGCGTCCCGGTGTCAAACAATCAGCTAAGATTTTACTTTATATATATATTGATGATCAAGTCATGATACAAACTGCAATTTAATTTTCATCCCCTTCGGTCACTTGACCTCCGTTCGGTATTCTAAATTGCGTTGTACGGCCATAGCGACCCTGTTATTTGTACTTTAACCTTAATAAATTCCAACCTTCCGGTACATCTCTTTACTCTGACCGCATCAATGTTATCGCTCAATTGATGGAGAGCATAAGATCGTTCTGGCCTCAACCGATGGGATCTTGTGTACGACATGCAAGACAAGTGTATGAACACGCAAACATTTTTCACCATTCAAACACTATCTGCCCTCTGGAAGGTATTACACCTGAGGTATTGCACCAAAGGTTACCGTAAGGCATGTAAACGAGGGTCACATAATCCAAAGATCACAAATAGTTATCTCAAAAGAAGACGATGGAAAGAAAATGAATATGCATATTTACACTGCCAAGTCACGTAAGATGACACTGTGAGGTGACACTCGTTGTACCAACTTTGTTTGGGTATCTGGAAAATCATATATGGTCGCTTAAAAATAATTATAAGGTGTAGAAAAAAAGAAAAGAAAAACAAAAATCCAAAACGAAAACATGGTCGACCCCTCGTCTTCATCGCAACAAAAACAAAGCGGAACTCGGACTTCTCATGCATAATATATCAAAATTTTTACATAATCCTTGAAACCGGCTGGTCGGTGACGCTCAAGCTCTCCCTCGACCATTTCTAACGTGATTGCCTTTTGGTGGGAGAAGGACTCATCTCCTTCGGTGTTAAGGTAATCTTTTAGCGTTGTCGGCGAACGCGTGTTTATCATTTCTTAGATTTTGAATCATACGCTTCGCTCCCGACGGTCACCAAAAAATCCTCTCGGTATATTATAATTTATTTCCGCAACAACACTGTCAGCGTTGAGTTACCCAGCATTTGATTATCAACCTTCAAATTGGGGTTGACCCCCGGAGGTATGCATATCCATGCACCCTCTATACGACGCATGCATAATTTATGACTTTAAATAAAATGTACAAGCCGTTATGCATAATGTACAAATATCTAAGCCAAATGCAAGGATACAGTGAATATATGAAAAGAAAAAGGTACATGCAAATCTCAAAAAGTTATTTTGGTAATGGGTTGCACTTTTTACATTAAGAAAGACAAAAGGTTACACTATCATTTTGGGAACCACACATGACTATTTAATATTGACAAAACCCATTAAAATCTCGTGAAGCATGTGATGCTACGACATTTTCTGACAAGTCTTAGTCAAGGTATAGATAGAACAACAATGACTTCGGCGTAAAAAAAAGGGTCACGGATGTTGGTAACCGTGGTTTGAACGAACCTTATGAGGCATGTGATACTAACCTTCGTCTTCCTTTCGGCATGTTCCATCAGAGGTGGTTTGTCCATCATTATGACAGGGTGGTGTCCTTCGGTTTTGTTTTAGGTATGTACATGAGAGTTGTACTTGGTATGTATATGGGTGTTGTATCCTAACATCGTATCATCTATTCAAAGGAGTCATTCCATGCGACTTCTGGTAAATTATATCAACGCCATGTTCATAAATTCACAAATTTAATTTCTTAACATTCTCTACTCCTCTACCACCATATAAAATAAGAAGAAAAACATATTTACTATGGATCAGATAGTACATGCCGCTAGGCATTTAGGCCAAAAATATATTTATTGAGAGATCACTCCTATCTTCATTTCCATGTATGTCATTAATGCATGAATTCCAAATAAACAGACGCTACGTAGAACACGTATATCCAAATGACCACATGTTAAGTCTTGAATCACGGCTCGATCTTAAAACACCTACGCGGACAATGGATCGCCTTATTCCTACTTTGCTATAGGATGGCTACACCACACACACACACACACACATATATATATATATAACAAAAGAAAGTGACTTGTGTTGTACAACAGTCCGTCGTCTTGATTCTGCGACCATTGTGTTCCTTCGGTATGCTACCGACCAAGATATGTAAAGTCAAGCGCCCAACGAGCAAGCATGCAATGTTATTCCTTGTTTAATGGTCGTATATATGTCATATTTTGCCCAACGGTTTGTAAATTACTCACATATAGGATATATTTATGAGATCTCGTATTTGAATGGCATCATAAAATGATCATCGTCACAATTGTTAGTAGTAACATCAACGGTTCACAACACACATACATGTTTTACATATCTAGTCTAACAGTTATTAGCAAGGGGGCCTATAGTAGATCATTCAATTCTGAATCTTGACCCTTCTTTCGCTTATTCAAACCTTTGTGACCTTCAAATTTAATTTGTTCATTGCACCGAGCCCACAAACTCGAACTTTGCGTACCGGCGGACTGCTTGTAGGTTCGTTACCATTAACCTTTTTGCTATCGGCCATACACTTGATTTAATGCCAAGTTATTAACTAAGATTCCTCGGCTCTTTCGACTAATTGCATGAACCTTCGTTAAACGTACTATAATGATTTTGTTAGATGTCTGAGCTTTGCCCAGCTCTTGATACCCGTATATGCTCCTTTTTGTCTATCAACGGAAGCGCGTTTGGGTTTAAATAACACGCATATGGTCTTCCGACCAATTCCACCGTCAATCATTCTCATTATCCAAATATACATACAGGTGACTGAGTATTTAATCTCCGACTCCGTTAACTAGCCTTACAAATCTACTTGTTAATTCGTTTGCAACAAATATACACGCCAATGATCGAGTACGATACCTATGCTCCGGATGATACCTATGCACTGGTTGCCGATCCTTAATTTCAAGTTTTATGCTTCGGATGATGCTTATAATCTGGTTACCGATCCTCAATTTGATGTCTTGTGATTATTTGGTTATCTCCGGACGATTGCAACCTCTGTTCCCCTACTACTTTGGACGCAACGCCAAGCGACCTTTGTTTCTTGAGCTTCAGGCGACAGGACCTCAAGCTCCAATCCTACTTCACTCAATGACCATCGCGTCCATCTCTATAGCTCCGGCACACCCTCGGCTTACCTTTCGGTGTTCCCACATCGGAGTTCTAGCAATTGCAAATAAACAAAATAAAAGACGCATGATCAACACCGAAAAAACAACAAACATTTCGTCCATAACGAAAGCACATTTGAATATGTCCTCTCAATTAATCTGTCAAACCTTTTGCACAACGAGCTTTGAAGCTCGTCGATTGCGGAAATCTAATGTTTTCTCCAGACCACTTCCCTTGTGGAATCTTCGTGCATAAATGCCTTTGATTACTAAGCAAGTATTAGTCCTTGCAATTATCCTTCGACGCCTCAGGTCGGTTCTTCGATGTTTTAGACTTTCTCCGACTACTGGCCACTTCAACAAAGGAAAGACTCACCTCCATCAGTTTTACCAGCAACACCCACGCAACGACACAAAATAAAACTAAAACCGAAAAAAACATATGGCCTTTTGGCCAATCGCACCGACTGACGGTGTTATTCTTTCATCCTTATGTTACTACCTTGGATCCGGCCTCTGGTCTACCTCTCGGTTATCAGTACGCCTTTTAATAGCCCACCATGCATATCGACATGCTTTCTACTAATCCAATCAATGACTCATTATTTTGACCTGCCAGTGCTACGTCCTTTAGCTTCATTATCTCGCTCCATTTGTATGACTACCTCTGCCATTATTACGACCAAGTTATGAATTCCAGATGAACGAAATTTATGATGTAATTATAATTATAAAACACTAAATAAACACCCAACGGCTTTAGACACACACGCATTAGTGTTTCGGATTTGAATATTATTCTTGGCTCGTCTACTCGCCACTATATCTGGCCAGTGACACACAACTTTAACCATTTAACACCAAAATGAAATGCTCTAAGTTGCATACGCTGTTGGTCAAATATATTAACTCCTTAAGACCACCAGTCGTGAGGTCCGACTACTTTATGATTTTCGCTTTGATACCTCGATGCTTGACCTTTTCAATCACCCCTCCGGTCGATTCGTGTGTGACCTCCGGTTGTCGGTGCATCAGACTACTATCTTATTCGACCTTCGTAAAATTCCAAACTATCTCGTCTTTGCGCCAATTTATACCTTCATTTAACGCCATGACATGCATGTAAAATATTGAAAAAATGATTACTTAAACATACAAGAAGTACGTATAGTATTTGCCCCCACGTGCACGTAAGGCTTTGTAAAACTAACTTTAAATATTATTCAACAGAATATTTAAAAAAAACAAGCAAGTTTGGTAGACACAAATTATTGCAAAGCTTTGTATTGTTTGTTAACAATTAGTGTGCAATAAAAGGACTTTTATTTTCACAAGTTCATCGATGTTAATAGGATATAACATCGTTGAACTGGGGAGGAGTATAATGGTGTGATACTTTCGTCAGTGGTGTCACAATTTGTTGTGATATGGTTTGGTATTGATGCACGTGGAATATTGTATTTGTCATATCTAATAGGAGAAAACAAAAGCTTTCATGTTTTGTGTTCAGGAGTGATTATATGAGACGTTTATTTGGTAAAGGCCAAAGTAGGAATACAAGGAAGATAAGCACCATGCGCGCGACATGCAAAACTATGGACAAATTAAAAAGTGGCTCCACGTAGTCATTGTCTATGTACCGGAAAGACATACATGGCTAGACAAAGTATTATGTGACTCGGATGCCGTCCAGGTTGCTAATCCCGCTCGGTCGGGGCGTGGTCAATGTCTAGCGACGTAGACAAATTATTATGTGACTCGGATGCCAGCCGGGTAAGCAACACCTACCGGCTGGGGCGTAGTCAATGTATACCAATGTAGACAAATTATTATGTGACTCGGATGCCATCCGGGTAAGCAACACCTACCGGCTGGGGCGTAGTCAATGTCTACCAATGTACACAAGTTATTGTGTGACTCGACGGATGGCTCGCTCCCTCCGATTGAAATTGTTCGTATTCCCTAAGCCTGATCCACTTAGGAAGAACCCCGTAGGCAAACTAAAAGCGGACTGTGTGTCGATGTCTACCCCATAGGCAAACTAAAAGCGGACTGTGTGCCGATGTCTACCCCGTAGGCAAACTAAAAGCGGACTGGGTGCCGATGTCTACCTTGTGGATAAACTAAAAGCGGCCTGTGTGTTGATGTCCACCTTGGATGGTATTCCCGGGTGGATAAATTATTATGTGACTCAGCGTAGTCAATATCCATGCGCCGGACATGTAAAAATTTCTACTCAATTCTAAAAACATTCATTGCAGGTAAGACTATGAATTAAAATCAAACATATGAAGAGCATGAGTAAGAGCAACATAAACTGATTACCTTTATATAAAAGACACGGCGATACGACACCCAAGTAAGAAGGGCGATTCTTAAGTTCTTCATTCGACGTTGAGGTACACAATTTAAGTATAGCATCATTGACCGTTAGTCAATAATACTATACCGGGGGGACATGTTTGTGTATGTGGTCTAAGTAGACCCGACCCACACAAGGGACCAATAAACAATAAGGCTACCTGACATGTTATTATCCAGCAGGTATATATGCTATGGACTAATGAATTATATAGGTATGCTATACTTATTATCCAGGAGGCATTACACACAAGATTGGCTATATATATGAGGGGCCTCTTCCCTCATTAACCAGGTTCACATTTCACCTCTCACTCTCTCTCTCTTCACGTATTACTTCTCTCTATAATCTATATCATCTCCTTATTCCATTTCATACAACCATTATATTATACACTTGCATCAAGTCCTTGAGATAAGGCGCTGACTTGACCGTCGGAGGGTGGTTCCCAGGGCTTCAGCCTCGGGACTCCTTCTAACGGGTTCTCTCTTGTTTGTAGCACGCTTCTATGCTTGGGATATGTGGATGGATGGCACGTGAAGGCCGTCAAAACCAACCCGACAGAAATATGCTTCAACAATAGGCAAAAAGTTTAGAAACTAAAAAGAAACTAAAATTGGTAAAAGTATCTCTATATTCAGTGTGCAAAGTGTAACACCCCCAAAATCTGGTCACAGCGGAATGGTAACAATGGGGTGCTACTTCATAGTCAAAACGCACAAGTCATAGAAAACGACCTCAAAGAGACGTATTATAAAATGTCACATTCAATTTAGTAAAAATATCAGAGTTACACAGGTCTCACTTGTAATGTATTAGAAAACATTTTATTTAATGGTACTCAAATTATTAAGCGTTCAAAAATATATCCGCGCGACTCGAATGCTCCCAATGCTCAGCTAGCAAAATAATAACCTGAGAAAATACACGCAAAAACGTCAACAATAATGTTGGTGAATTCATAGGTTTAAGTAAAAAGCAGTATTGAAATAATTTAAGAAATATTTCAGAAGAAAAGTAGCGTTAACATTTAAAAGTGTTATTTCCGAAATCCATCCGAAATCCAAGTAGTAATTCAGTAAATCAAGAAGTAGTTAAAAGTGGACCACAAGACTTAAGTAATGGTGGACTAAGTACGTATTCCGAAGTCCAAAACAAGTAAGGTAGACAAGGGAAACACATTCACCAAGTCTAAATATATAACAGGTATTATTGCACTAAGCTCATGACCCCGAAGCCTTAACTAGATTTTTGCCCCAATCGGAATATAGGATGCTTGCCAACACCCGGACACCTCTCAATGTTAAATGCACCTTGATCAAACTAGTGACCCAAGGAAAGGTGGGGATTGTCAGTCCCGATAGATCTATCCACAACACTCGCGCTTACTACAATAGCAATTAACGGTTCATGATAAATAGGGACTTCACGGCAATACGGTAACTTAGGCATTAATAATCAGGCAATAAATCTGGATAGCATACACTTTGTAAACACTTGTGTCCGTAGTAAAACAATCATGTCTAAAATTCACGGTTTCAAATATAGGTATTCACGATCTCAAATCATGTAGTAAACAAATCAAGCTTTAGTAAAAATAATCATGTAACGCTTACGTATAGAAATCAATAAGTTTATGTAGTAAAACGAGCACGTATTCTCACCCCGAAAACAGTTTAAGAAAACCATTAAAAGAGAAAAGGTGGGGCTATGAACTCACAAAGTATTGAAAGGTAATTATACTGTAGTAAAATATACAAGTTTGTAAACGAGCATGTATTCCCCTCGCGGGTTTATAAAACATTGAAAAGATTGAAATGCGAGACTATGAACTCACCTTGAGTAAATGATAATCAACGAAGTATATCACAATAAAAATGCGTCACGGAAACAATCGAATGCAACCTAATCCAATATAGGTCGTATAAGTACTAATCACATTGAGTAATCTCTACTATGCATAAGTCTATTTAGCTAATCACCATCTAATTGTTTGAGTGAAAACATATTTATAATTGTAAAACATTTATAAATATCTGAATAATGTAATTATAGTTATTCCTGGTAGTGTATTAGTTACTCCTGGTAGTGTATTAGTTACTCCTGGTAGTTATAGTTATTACTACTGGTATGAATAATAGTTACCTAGTAAGTGTAGTAGTTACTCCTGGTAGTATATAGTTATTGCTGTGGTAGTAAGGGTGTCAAAAAAAAAGCCGACCCCGACTATAATGACCCATCTAAATCACATTTCATGACTCGGGTTTCAAAGGAGAATTTATGCGAAACGATATTTAATCAACTTTCCAGTTCTGTCCGAACCCGAAACTCGACCGAAATGGGGCGAAAAAACACTCCGCATCAATCTGATGCAGGAATTAATTACCAAAAAAGCCAGATTTTGCCCCGCCGATACGACCCGTTATCACTCGCTTTTAGACTTAAAGAACCTCGCGGAAAAGTAAAACGACCTTCCGAACGACTTTCATGTTTCGGCCGAAGGCCGAAACGGACTCGAAAGTGCCCCAAATACCATTTTAAAATCCTGACAGAAACCACTAACTTAACAAATGCTGGATTTTTTATACCTCGAATATATACCTCGATTTTTCCGCTCTACACTTTTTTCGTTATAAAACCGATTGACAAGTTTCTTACATTTTTCGGAATCCGTCGGGCATCATACAACTTTAAAAAAATATAAAATAATGTTGTTAATATAATACGAATTTAGGACAAATCTGTTGAGATGGAGCCTTGTGGAATCCATTTTTAACATTGCTTTTATACCTTACTACATTTGTAGTTAATCCATTTACACCGAACTTAATCTGGGGTACAATACTTTCCTCATCCCTTTTAACATGATATTACAATACAACATTATATAATATTGTTTTTTTGGGGTTGGTTTTGTGTGCAAAATGATCATTACAAGTAAAAACTCCATTACATGTTAAAAATCCACAGGAGAACTCAAGCTACAATAGAACACATATTCATAAAATTGATAATGAAAGAACATAAAGGGTTCTAGATGACCTTATGGTGTATGATGATGATGATCAATGTAATCTAAACCCTTGTTTAGATAAAAATCCAAAGCTTGCACCAAAGAAAACCCTAGTTTTCTTAAATAAACCTTAGCTTCCCTTTTCTTGATTAAAGCTTGAATATGGTTAACCAATGCTTGGAACCATCTTATGATACCTTAGGTATGATGTAGTAATGGCATTGTATAGGTGTATAGAATTTATTATGGATTTATTATAGAGGGGTGGTTCGTAGCCGTGGCCTTATATGATAGCAAAAGGGGGAGAGTTTGATCTTTTCACTAACTATTTTGTGTAGTGTATGTGTTTACTTCTAGTATACTTGCTTACATATAGTTCTACTAGTCAAAAAGGTGCAATAGTGGTCAAGAAACATAGTTCATGGTCTTAAGGAAGACTTATGGTCAAAGAGACATAAGTTTTAATTAGTAGAAGATGTACATTGTCTAGCTAGCTCATGGTTCCCTAATGTGGGAGTTATCCCCATGGAATAAGGAAAGTGACTAGCTAAATATTTCTTAGGTAAAATAAAATGAAAGTATTACTTGTATTGTAGAAGTTGTAATTTATAAACATAATTAATAAATGTGGTAAGTTCAATCTTGGTTTATTTTCCTTTCATAGAATTTGGCTAAGGTGATGTTTTGTGAGAAAAGTTTTGAAAACTTTGAGTATTAGTAATAATCATAGGTATTTGTTGAAGCGTAGAAAAGTTTTGGTGCTTCCGGGTATGCCTAAATGTAGTTAATTGCGAAACGTAAACGTTTTACGTATCCAATAAAAATAAAATATAAAAAGTTGATTATTACTTTCGTAAAAATAATATATTGCTTGTTTGACGAAAACTTTAATTCGTTTGGTGTCTGTTACGTTAATTGTTGATTTTTAGTTTACGCGATTTAATTATATGATAAGAATTAAAAGTAAGCGCGTACGAAAACCTAAAATAAATAAATGGTGAAATTATTACGAAATAAATGCGACATAAAATGACCTAACAATACGTATGTATACATTCTCCTCCGGTTAAAAGCTTGTCCTAAAGCTCAGGTTGTCAACACCTTAAGAAGGTACGTTTTTAGAGAAAGACGCGAAATTTCTTCGGATTTGTGTTTGATAATAAATGTGAATGTTTAAAGGTGACTACTCTCAGCAAGACATGGTCTTTCAAAATGCATAGGTAATCATACTATGCACCAAATATATACATAGGTGATTAGGCTAATGAATATTTGATGTCCAATGGATGAAATGCATCATTTTCGTCAAAATAGGAGGTGTGTGAAATGTAATCAAATATTTTATAAACGAAAGAAAAAAAAAATAAAAAAAAAAACGAAATGAAATAGTCAATAAAGTAAACGTTAAGTAGCTCATAGGGTGACAACAAAATGGTTTATAGGTTGACATCGAGATTGTTTCTAAAGGGATAGGTCATAACAAGTATAAAGAATATCCGAACGAACGCAGAAGCAGTCAAAGAAAATGAACGTAAAGAATTATTCAATCAACAAAATGAACGTAAAAAGTTATTCAATCAACAAAATGAACTTAAAGAGTCGTGTTCTAAAGGTAGGTGCTCCAAAGTGATACGTATGAGGTGACAAGTTAATTGTCGTACTCCAATCAACTGAAAGACTTCAAAACGACGGATTACTAAACAAAATATGCGATTCAAAAGCATAAGAAGAGTGTTCCAACTCGGAGTCGAATGGTAAAGTAACTAGTATTGGTGTTCGAGAGAGTAAATGAGAAATCAGAAAGTACGCGAAAAATCAGAGTGATCAATATTTATATAACAGACCGATATAAGGTAAATAGTAAGACGTCATATGATAGATGTAAGAGAACGAAATCATAGTCTAGTATTAAATACTCATTATCCATGTAATAGTAGTAGGGATGCAAAAGAGAGCATATAAGTTACCTGGGAGCAAGCGCGCACGGATATCGGATAAAACAAGGAGAGACTCTATATTTTGAAAAACATGGTCATAGTCTAGGTTTTGAAAACGACCTAGTTCTCTATGACTTCAGCTCTGATACCATCTGTCACACCCCCAAAATCGGACGGCAGCGGAATGGTAACATTGGGGTGCGACTTCAAGGCACAAGGGACAAGTCACAGAAAACGACCTCAAAAGAGACGTTTTATAAAATGTCACATTCAATTTAGTAAAAATGTCAGAGTTACACAGGTTCCATTTATAATGTATTAGAAAACATTGTCAAAACGTTTGTCAAATAGTACTCAAGTTATTAAGCCTTCAAAAATATATATATCCGCGCGACTCGAATGCTCCCAATGCTCCACTAGCAAAATAGTAACCTGAAAATACATGCTAAAACGTCAACAATAATGTTGGTGAATTCATGGGTTTAAGTAAAAAGTAGTATAGAAATAATTTAAAAATATTTCAGAAGAAAAGTAGCGTTACAACATTTAAAAGTGTTATTTCCGAAATCCATCCGAAATCCAAGTAGTGATTTAATAAATCTAGTAATGTTCAGTAGTGGACCACAAGATCGAAGTAATGGTGGACTAAGTACGTATTCCGAAGTCCAAAACAAGTAAGGTAGACAAGGGAAACACATTCACCAAGTCTAAATATATAACAGGTATTATTGCACTAAGCTCATGACACCGAAGCCTTAACTAGATTTTTGCCCCAATCGTAATATAGGATGCTTGCCAACACCCGGACACCTCTCAATGTTAAATGCACCTTGATCAAACTAGTGACCCAAGGAAAGGTGGGGATTGTCAGTCCCGATAGATCTATCCACAACACTCGCGCTTACTACAATAGCAATTAACGGTTCATGATAAGTAGGGACTTCACGGCAATAAGGTAACTTAGGCATTAATAATCAGGCAGTAATCTGGATAGCATACACTTTGAAAAACACTTGTGTCCAATAGTAAAACAAGCAATGTAATTCACCCCGTAGATTTTGTAAAACAATTGTAGAAAAAGGGGGCTATGAACTCACAAAGTATTGAAAGGTAATTGTACTGTAGTAAAATATACAAGTTTGTAAACGAGCATGTATTCCCCTCGCGGGTTTATAAAACATTGAAAAGATTGAAATGCGAGACTATGAACTCACCTTAGGAAATGAATGATCGAGGTATAACAGAAAATGCGTCACGATAAAGACGGAAAGCAACCTAATTAGATATAGGTCGAATAAGTACTACGTACTATGAAATAAGTAATACCGTATATAAGTCTATATAGCTACATCACCATCTAATCGTGTTTGTGAAATAATGATTAAATCCCATTTGATAAATAAATGCCATGTATTAAAGCTCGTATAATCGTTAAATAGTTCAATCGCCTTTGTAAAATAATATTTATTAAGTTTAAGACATGTATAAATATTATATAAATGATTCTAAAATGTTTCGCAAAAATTTATAAAAAAAACGAACCAACACTATTCATCTCAGGAAATAGTGCACAAGTTATAAAATAGTGCGTAACTTTCTCGTTTTAAGCCCGTTTCTTAAGTTTCTTATGTCCACGCTTTCGTATTAAGACGACGTATCAAAATTTGACATTTTTGTATTTTATGTCCTCTGGTGAACAGTACTTTTTACTGTTCACACCAGTTATTAAGTTATTTTAGTTATCGTAAAACTCGTAAATGTCGTATCTTATTCGTTATAGCTCCGTTTTTAGCGATTCTTTCGAGTACGTCTTTGTTATTAAATGTTCTATTTATTTATGATGTTTTCCAAAAATAAAGTCCCTGATGAACAGTAACACTTTTATAAAAGTATTAATTATTGTAAAGTTGTTATTAGCGTATCTCCTTCGTTATAAATCGGTTTTTCAAGTTCTTTACATGCTTGGAATCGTCATGAGACGTACTATTTTTATAAAATATAAAATATATATTTTTATTTCGTATTTTAAACAGCCCTTTTTGTATATTTATATATTTATTTATATAACTTTTATATAAATTTTCAACTTAATAAAATACCACAAGTCCTTTCCAAGTCTTTATATTGTATGTCCATTAGTACTTATTGTCCAAGATTTGTCCATGATCACAAGTCTTTTATACTTTTACATGTTCATAAACTTATATAAGTAACTTTTCTAAACCATTAACTTATATATACTTTATATGATTTAATCAACACTTGAACAATATTTATTTTCCCATTACAACATGTAACAATATCCAAATAACATATCACAAAGTGTAACAAAATATAACCAAGTAAAAATTCATTTTACAAGTTAATAAGTATCCCTAATGGTGATGAGCCATATAATCATTATATATACACACATGAAATCATAAGTATGAAATGAGTAGGGTTTTAGATCTTGTGATTTAAACCTTAGCTTAAAAACCAAGGATGAAAACCTTAGTTTTCTTAAGGAAACCTTAACTTGCTTAAGCTTTGAAAATGCTTAACCAAGCCTTCTAATCTTTTTAGTATCCCTTAGAAATGATATGGAAACACTTGTAAATGTGATAAAATAAATTTTATGGATGATTTATGGTAAATATTTTTGGGACGTGAGTATGTAGGCCAAAAAGAGAAAAATGTGTTTGATTTCACTTAAAGAAATGTTACATGTATGTGTTTCTTTACTTGCTAATGTCTTATGTACTACAAAGACTAGTCAAAATACTTGCAATTTTGACCAAGACCAAGAGAAAACATGGAGAGGGTTTCAAGGAAAAAAGGTGGTCAATGTTTCTAGTTCATGACTAAGCATTAAACATCATATGTTTGTACATGTATTCTAGTTGGTAAAATGTGTTCCTTTGTCCCCTTTTGATCTTTGTGTGCCGAATTCCATGGGTAGAAAAAGGGCTAGAGATATCTTGTGATAATATACTTGCATTTACTTGAACTTTTAAAAGTGTAGTTTTATCCATAAAGTGTATACTTGTAAAGTTTATGTACTAGTTGTTTCCTTTATGAGTAAACTGGATAACATAATAAATATGAGTAAAGTTTTATAAACTTTGAGCATTGAGAAATAAAAATGGTTATTTGTTGAAGCGTA